>OMLB01017280.1:38083-52530 GCA_900302555.1 Myripristis jacobus
GGTGAACTGCTCCTTTAAGGTGGCTGTGGAGGTTTGGGGCTCTGCCCGGGGCACCGAGTCACTGTTTACCCAGACCAGACATCAATCACACACACACACACACACACACACACACACACACACACACACACACACACACACACACACACACACACACACACACACACACACACACACACACACACACACACAGGTCTGAAGGTTGTCCTACTACATCCTGCTTACTGCACATTAAAAAACAATTAGATCTATAGATATTATAAGCAGAGTAAAGCCTAAAGCAAACAAGCTGAGGCTGTCTGAAAGCTTGACTGTAAGACTTAACCCCAATGTCAACAGAGCCAAGCTCAGCTGAATATTAAAGATAACAATCAAACTAATGATCTTGGACTCATGGAGGCTGACTTACTTGTCTGCTGCTTTGCTTGTAAAGGGAATTGTGTTATTTGAAAAAACTGTTGCTGGTGCCTTTCAGTGCTTTACACTGCACATCTTCATTTTATCCTTAGCAGACATCTTACAGGACCATTTTTGTGTCTACTGGATTTTCGTAGATCTTAGTAAGTTTGCATCTATTTTGCTCCTTTAACCAGAAATCCCCAAGCATTTAACATAACTGACATATTTTTGTTAATTGTCTGAGAACCACAATCAAACTTTGAACCAGTTCAGTAGAAACCAAGGAAATCAGAGCTGATTTCTTTCTCTAACTGTTCATCTTCACATCTTCAGAGTCAAAGAGTACAAGCATTTATCTCCATGGCATCTCAAAAATGGTTCCCCCTCCCTGCCTTGTGTGTTTTCATTCCTAATGGTCCTGTGGGAGAAAGGAGGAGTCAGCCCGTTCCAAACTAACACTGACAAACATCCGCCAATCAGCGGCTCAGCGTTTCTGACCAGGCCAACGACATGAAAGAGGGAAACACGTCATGAAGAAATGCATTTCCTTCCAAGTCTTGGGACCGAGGAATTAATAATCTGTTATCTGTCGAGAGGCTTGTGGTTTGAAAGCACCATCAACTGGCAAAGCAACTTCAGAGCATAGGGTGGGCAAAAAGAAGAATTTCACATTTTTTGGTTTATTGTAGGCTCTTCAGAAGAAGCACTCAGTTTCTGAATGTCTTTTGTGATTTCACACTGACCAGTGACACTGACCTTGGGCCCTCCCACACCTGCATACTGTTCTTATGTGAATGCATATCTTTTGTTTCAATCTTACTGACCCTACACCCAAAACTAAAAATGAAACAGGTTCATGTTTATTTTATTTCAGTCAGTTTTGATAACAGATGTTTTCATTTCTAGTTAAATTTATTTTTCATTTGGTTTAATGTTTCATTTTTAGTTTTTTAGTTTATTAAAGTGGTTTTCATACCTTTTCTTGAAAAACAATAAACAGAGAATTTGCTACGCATAACGTGAGATATGACATGCAGCAGAGAGTGACTGGTTAGAGACCATGACATAAGTAAACACATGTGGACAGACAGCTGTGCCAGGAAGGTTATGAAACATACGGCATCAACTCTCATATCACAACACAGTCGGACCAGCGGAGGTGGAGTGACACCAGGATGAGAGAGGAGAGCAGGAAAATGTAAAAGGCTGAGAGAAACGCTTAAAGTAAAGGCCATTCACTGGAAAGAATGACGGCCGGAGAGGGCCTTGTTAAATGCTGACAAATGGCTGCACATTCTCTCCTGTTTCTTAAAGGTCCTATTTGCACCCTAATGCCACCTGGTGGTCAAAATCTCTTGTGGCATCCTTAAAACCCTTGATAACAAAAAGCAGACCTCTAACATCAGAAATGTTCTTGTCTTGCCTTTTCCTGCCTTTCCCCATCAAGAGGCATTTTGTCTTTTGCCTGGACATCATTAATAAGGATTTGTTGTTAATTACCTTGCCTGGTTATGGTAATGTTCTCCACACAGTCCCTGATAGTTTAAAAAGGTTGGGTCATTGGGCCGGTTTGAGACAGTATTTTTGTTATGTTTCAACAGTCTGTTAATAAAAAACTCATATCAAAAACAAACTCTGTTATTAACATGTGTTTAGTTGAAAGGTAACAAATTTATGTTGAAAATGTCAGTAATTTTGGCCAGTAAACACACATTTATCCTTAGACATATTTGTTCTAAAATCATATATCTAGTATATCTATTGACTTCGATATTGATTAGTGCCTTCATAGAACATATCAAAACTACCAAAAACGATGTTGTACAATTGAACATTACATTTTGAAAGTGATCTTTCTTTATTTCTTTTTGCAAAATTTTAGTCTCGGGTTAAATTAAAGAATGAAAAGAGCTTCAGAGATGTAATCATATCAGTACAATCACTACAGTCATTAATGAGACAATACACATAGGTTTTGTTGCATGAACCTTTTATTTCCATTAGTGCCAAGGACAAGGTTAGAGGCATAGCTTTGTTGGATATTTCTCTCAATCTGAAATCTGAGCATGATTTTGTATTGCCATAATTTTGTAAGGCACTGTTTGAAATAAGAGCTTAATCACTGAAAAACCAAATAATTGATTATGAGTAACAGATACAAGGAGAGTGGCAGGAAAAAATAAATAATGAAAAATGAGGGGCACTGATGAAGTTGGGGGAACAGAAAAATAGTGACACACAGAGAGACAAAGAAATGGAATGGCAGGGAGAGAAAGAGAGAGAGTGAGCGAGATAGAGAGAGATAATTGCAGTCAATCTCAAGATCTACTAAGGAGATGTATTAAAAAGAGAGGTACACCTTAAACATGAAACACAACATATTTCAAGGTGTTCATTAGCCCCAGAAAATAGTATTCAAAACAGAATATTTACAGTCAAAAATGGCATGTTACATGAATGGTAAATCCTGAAGTAGGAGCTATTTTTGCTGGCTGTAAGAGATAAAGATAATGTCACTGGAAATACACAGTCCATTACCTGAGCTCTCTGCTGTCTTTAAAATCTATATCTGGAATCCTGCTCCTAAACATCTACAAAAATAGAGGATCAACAGAAGATGAATACAGCAAAGAACTCATTGTATACTCAGTATATAACCAAAGAAAAATAGAAAGGGGTCATTGCATAGTTATACAGCATTAGAAAGGAAATGTACCGCAAACACTCAAACATACTCTTCAGAAAGATTAGTTGTTTGAAATTTGTCAATCAGAGTGTACATTTCCTTCAGCAGGCTGAAAAAATTATCTGAATTTGAACTGAATTTGAACACTTTGAACTGTGTCTATTTTACCTAAAGCAGAGCAGTCCAAGTTTGATGGCTGGTGGATAAAGATGCATTATGAACATTTACCAACGTAGCCTCCACAGGTCAGAGTGATGATGTAGATGTTTAAAGAGGGAATGGAAGATTCTGATTGAAAGCAGACAGTCAAAGAGAGTTGATAAACAATTACTCTCATGGTTTTAAGATATCAACACATCTTTGTTCAGCTTAGAAACAGAATGAATAACACCACAAGAGGCTTTGAAGACATGAAATAAATTGATCATGATTTCATCAAATTCTGTATATATACATACTGAAATTTTGAATCATGTAATATGACCAGTGAAGCATTTTAGACTTTATTCCCACATCTACACCAACCAGTTTCAGCTTTTATAAAATCTTAATTGTGGACTTGGAAAATGGAATCATCCCAGTTCCAGATGACCTCATCCATGCCTATAAGCCAATAAGGATGTGTTAAAGACCGACGCTATTGAATAACTTCCTGCCTGTGGTGTACAAATTTATACTGTGCAGTTTTGTGGTCAGTGCCATGCTAGTCCAGTGAATATTTACAAGCACTTTGGAAGCATACAGAAAGAATAAGATATGAAAGATGATGAGATAAGTCTGAGCTAAATTCAATCAAACCTGTGTAAGTTTTGATGGAGGCTGTGATTTATTACTAGTTTTCTGTATTAATCCAGCCCCTATTTATCCAGAATGTGATGCAGTTAAAATCTACTGAAATCCAGCATGATATTGTGTGATGAAGTTAAACTGAATTTAGCCCTGAGAGACAAAAACAAACAAAAACAAAACCAAACAAAAAAGACAATGATACCTGACTAAAATACAAAAATAAAGCAGAGGCAGTTTTTCATTTTCTTACACATACAGCATATATCGTACCTCATGATTTATGTACACATACTTATCCACTTTCCTGATAAACCAAAACTAAAATCAAACTATTACCAAACTTTAAATTACCTATGCACTCAAATGAATAATATTGGCCTATGATATCATATGGAATACATTGGCAGAGCACACCCAAAATAGATTTTTTGCAAACACAAAGCATGTTTATGTCCTTATTTGTACTCTTTGACGAGAAGGAATGATAAAACTAAAATAAATAGACATGGATAAAGCCTTCTAAGGTAATAAACTGCCTCTTTTCTTGCCAATAGGTATTCAGTGTTTCATTGCCTGAGAATTGGTCCACAGTTTGATCTAAAGAAGTAAATAACTAATGACTTCCAAAAATAATTTTTAATTATACTGCTGTGGCAGAAGTCTTCAATACTATGTGGAATGATTGTGGAGGCAGTGTTTCAAACACTCGAGGATCCACCTCTCTCTGTCTCCTATCTCAAAATGTCTCAGACCCAGTACTGGTTCTTTTTCAAGGTCGGGTTTGTTGTCCGACAGTGCTGCAACAACTCTGGATCTGCGTCTTTGGAGTCCATGTTGGACATGGGGATGTTATTAGCTGGATCAGTTTTCCGAAAGGTTTCTGTGCTTGCCACTTCTCCATTCTTGGGCTTGGTTGCTGCTGTCTGGACATCATGCTTGCCTGTCTTATTTTTGCGGATCAAGTAGTAAGCCAAGATGGCTGCCAGGAGCAGGAGGATGAGGATGACCAGAATAGGAATAAAAATAGACCAGAAGTTGTTGCGTCGGGAAACCACAGGTTTTCTGTGGGAATCTTTGCCAGAGGAAGCTGTAGTGGGGGCATCTGCATTGGGCCAGTTCATAACGTCCCAGTGGGGTCTGGTTGGAGTGGCACGAGGGGACCCTGCCCCACCAGGGAGATCATTGCTATCTACCCATGGGATTTCTGCAGGAGACCGCAACAGGGTTGCAGGATAAACTCCAGAGGCATTATAGGGTCCAGTTTGGAAGGAAAGCACACATTCTGCAGGAGGGACCCCATGGGCCTTGAGCAGGAACCGGGCCTCATCCTGACTGTCACCTCCTTGTGATCCTGAAGAAGTATTCAGGATTTCCATAGCCACACGCCCCTCATCTAGTTCCTGCTGGCTGAATGTGTCCACAGGCTGACCTGCATCAGGACCTCCAGACCTCACAAAACGAGCTCCTCTTGCCTGCTGGATGACAGTGAATGTGGG
Source organism: Myripristis jacobus (assembly GCA_900302555.1). NCBI lineage: Eukaryota > Metazoa > Chordata > Actinopteri > Holocentriformes > Holocentridae > Myripristis > Myripristis jacobus. Next base: position 43,454 of record OMLB01017280.1, read on the forward strand.
GGAAGTCCTGGTCTTGTTTGCTAGAGGAGTTGCATCCAGAAGCTTTCTGTCCAATTGGACGAGAGCACCTTGCGGTAAGAGTGGATCCTGAGCAATGTTGGCCAGAGGTTGAACTGTGATGTTGAGAACAGAGGATACATTAGCAGCCCGACTGCGGGCTACAAATGCCACACTGTCTCGAGGAGAAGTGGACTTAACAAAGCGGACACTTACTCTACCCTCTCTGATCTGTGTCTGAGTGAAGGCAGAGGTAGGCTGCCGGTCCACCATGACAGCTGCGTACTTGGGAACACTGGTAATCTTGTATAGGACATCCTCCTCAATAGGGCCACCTGTGGTGGCTCTCAACATCTCTTCAGTTATTAGGGTCTCATCATCTCCTTGTTTCACCTTGATCTCTGGGGCTTTGTCAAGAACTAGAATACGAGCAAGAACACCGATGTGGAGTGTGTGCGGCTCTGTTTGATGTTTCCCATCAGACACAATGAATTCCATAAAGCCATCAGCCAGGCTGCCATCACTGACGAAGCCCACCTGCCCACTATTGACCATCTCTTGTGTGAATTCAGAGATAGGGTCCATCGTGAGTGAGTCTACCAGGTGACCAATGCTGGGGGCTTTGGTTATCTTGAAGTGCACCTCATCGGGTGGACTGTCCTCATCTCGAGTGTTGAGATGTTTCTGTGTCAAGATGGTCATAGAGCCTTGAAGGACCTCAAGGAGCATGTCTATGCTGACCAACTCAGGGGGATTAGAGTCCCGTCGTTTAATGGAAATGTTGAAGATCTCTTCCAGGACTACAGATTGGGCTGGGGATGCCACACCACGTCCCTGAGGGTTCAGACGGGCTCGGAAAGAAAAGCTGTCAAAGGAGGCCCCTGAGTCATCATGGAGGTACTCCAGGTCTCCCTCAGTTACATCCTCCTGCATGAAGTATGGAGCGTCACGGGGCAAGTCCAGACCACCCAAGGTGATACGTCCATGACTAGGGAAACGCCTTATCTCAAAGATCACATCCAGTTGGTCTCGCTCAGACTCAGGTATGCTAGCGAGAAGATTAGAGGCATCAAGAATAGAACTATCAATAGCCCTCCCCTGGCCCTGCACAATGTCCAGACCTGACAAGAAACAACAAAAACAAATCAGATATTTAAACTTTTTTTTTTTTCCACAGTCAGTTTTGGTTGTCTTCTGACAGCCAGTATTTAATTATGCAGCAGTATTAGGAGGTTGGTACTCTTGGAGGTTCAAAAATCAGGGTGCCAAAATGAGACTAAATAAGAATTATGGCAACCTACAAATGTTTCACATCTTGCTGGTGAAATGGTAACCTAATGTTGCACTCAAGACAAAAATAGTACTGTGTTGTAGTGACTGGAGAGTTAAGAGTCCAGATTTCCTATACCTTTGGGAAAATATGGGTTGGGTACCTGAAAGAGAAAATCACCAGCAACAATAACTTTGCATGTGCCTTTGAGCAAGGCAATTCTGAAGAATTAATTTAACCTGGGCAGCTTAATCCCAAGTGTGCAAAATTCTGTAAGGGTGACCCAGCACTTTATCCATTAGCCATTTAGCTCTTAGCTCAGCCATTTATTCAAAACAACCACTGCTGCTGCTGTCAGAAGTGTAAAATACATTGCGAGAGTAGCGACGAGACCATTTATTTAGGTAAAATGTTCAAGAATATTTCTTTAAATCAGCATGTCCTTGATTTATGTATGTATGTATGTATGCTTACCTCTGTTCTTCCACAGTTGTGAGGAGATGTTACTGTGAGCAGCATAGTAAGATATGGTGATGGGTAGGATGTGACGGACATCTTGGGCTGGTTGGGATGACAAAATGAGGTCTATGGAATCCCTCACTACCCAGAAAGGTTCTTCAGGCATCTGGTGCTCATAGAAAACTGCTCCTGACTCCAGCTGGGTGGGTCGGTGGGGGCGGGAGATAAAAACAGGGATAAAAACAGAAGATGGTGAGCTGTTTTAAGATAAACAATACTATGCAAATCAGCAACTGTTCCTTGGCATGTTAAGTGTACCAAAATCAGAAACAGAATTACAATCAGAATCAACTTTACTGGATAAGTGTCCTTATGCATTTAAGAAATTTGACTCTGGTTTAACAAAGCTTCTAGTACTGTACATACATCATTCAAAACAACAGAAAAAATAAAAAGCACTATAAATAGAATACTGGAGGTAAGTATATATGCACAACATGGTACATCACAACCACACAAAATGTTGCTATGGCTGAATGATCTATAACCAGTGTATAGCAGTTGTAGATGTATTTAAAACTGCGCATTTTACACATCTGAGCTAATTGCCTTTATATTGCATGGCTGAGATCAGAGAGACTGTTTGTTAGTGAGAGAAGACAGTCTTTTCAGTATTTCTGAAGATCCCCTCCTGTCCTGTTTGGTGGCTGAGCCAAAGCAGACAGTTACAGAAGTTCACAGGATAGACTCGGTGATGGCTGAGTAAAAGTGCATCATCAGCTCCCGCGGCAGCTTGAACATCCTCAGTTGACGTGGGAAGAATATCCTCTTTACAATGGAGTTGATGTTAGTCTCCCACTGCAGGTCCCGCAAGACTGTAAATCCCAGGAACATGAAGGACTCCACTGTCACTGTCATCTCCACTGTCCTTTCAGCTCCAAGTTGTTCTGACTGCACCAGACTACCAGCAGCCTCTCTTCTGTAAGGTCTTTGGAGGTGCAGTCATTTTGTATTTGTGCAATTATATAATTATTAAACAAGGTTTAATTTGTAGGTAAAAACAGAATGTTGAATTTCTTGTTAGATGCTCCCAGTAGTGTCTTTTGGTTGAAAATTTGTAAACATTATATAAAAGCAGGAAAGGTGAATAATGCATTTTACTAGGAACTTTAAGATGCTGTTTAGATTATATATATGTTCAGTGTCAGCAATTTTTTTTACTTGATGAGTAATTTTGTAGATGTGCTCACATTTTAATTTGGTAAATATTTCATTGGTTTCTCTGCCTCTGATGTTTGCAGGAATGGTCATAAAATAAGAGCCCAAAAGACTGTGGCAGTGGTTTGGGATAGTTAAACAGGGATAAGAGTTAAGGAACTGGAATGTTACTGCCTTGTGTATGCTCTCTGAGGTCACTGTGTCCCAGGCTCAACTCTGCATGCTTACTCACTCACATAAACACACACACACACACACACACACACACACACACACAGAGACATGAACACAACTGTGCTGATGAATACACACACAAGGACTCACTGCTGCTAAATAATTGTGGTAAAATCATCAAATCATGTTTGGAGAAAAACACAGTGAATCTCTGTAGCCCACTATATGAATGTTTTGTTTGTATTTACTTCTGGGTTTAATTTTCCCAGCTGCGAAAAAGAGTAGCTTTAAGTTGCCAAATACTGTAATGAAATCATCCCCCCCTGCCCATCTTGTAGTATATGTTCATGAGTGAAGCACCTAAACCTGACAACAACACTCAGAGCACAGCAATGAATGAGCAATGAGGCCCCCTGCTGGTAAAGAAGAGGAATATGTTGATACCTTCTATATTGTGAGTTTGGAAGATCATTGAAATACTTCTCGCACATTCAAAGCACTGTAGCGTCAGATAACTTTTAGACACAGAGTGCATCATTTATTCTGAATCTCAACTACTTTTCTGTGACAATAATGTGCCAATTTTTGATAATAGAGTGGTGTGTGAATAACAGCTTATAACACTGTGAACATTAGTAGATAGATATTTAATGTCTAGTTTTGAGTTAGGGTTATAAATAAAGTCAGATTAGGGTTATATGAATCCTAGGGTTTAGGATGTGATTGTTGAACATATACTTTTTGTCAGCTGATAGTCAAATGTCAAGATTGGAATTTCCAAATAAAGGGTAAAAACCCTCAAAATTTTAAAGCAAGTTAGAAAATTATCCCAGTAAAACATAACGATTAGATACGATTCGACTTTTCAGTCCCATCAACAAACAAGTATCAATTATTGAAGCTTAAATCGAAACGTTCTGTACTTTACTAATAAGAGAGTTCACTGTATTCACATCTCATATGTCTAAAAATAAAATTTGAGTGCAGTAGTTGTCAATATGTAAAAATAGTCAAATAGAATTTTAAAAAGCCTTTTAAAAGCACTCAGAAAAGTCAGTACCCCAGTACCCCAAAAACTCTAGGCAGAAGCTCCAGCTGGAACAGTTCAGATGAGTTATTTTCAACTTCTGGATAGTGATGGGTACTGCAGCGCAAGTTTGTACTGAAAGGAGGATTAGTTGGGTTATATTTGTATGGAACTGGTATTATGTCTTCTCATCTGTCTGCCTGATGCTTCCTGTATATGCCATAGATTACCAGAGTGTCTTCAGTATTTACGATGGCTGAGGCACACATACCGGCTAATAGAAAGGATGTTTTTATTACCTGAAAATAGAGAGGATTCATTTGAAAAAATAGGCAGAAAATAAAATAGTAGTTGAACTTACAGTGTGCCCTTCTGCAATCAAATGATTATTATTAAAGAAAAATGCAATAAAATAAAGTCAGGATTTATAGAGGAAAGAATCAAAAGGTAGTTCCAAAAAGGGATGAAAAGAGCCACCATGCTTCCCTGTAGAAAAAGACAAAAAAAAAAGCCCCATAGATAGACTCTTTACCATTGTACAGGAGCGCACATTACCTGTGTTTGAGAGAAGCGGGTAATTTCCTCATACTGGTTCCTGTCATTGAGTAAGATGAGCCTTCCCAGACGAGGTGGGCGGACAAGTGAGTAGCTTATCTCATTTCCATCCTCATTGGTCACAGCCCCCAGATTGGCACTGGTGATGGACTGCCTTGTTCCTGTGAAAGTACACACATGGTCCTCTGAGTGCTGTGACTACTCTGTGGAAAATATCCTCTTGCCAGTGTAGTTACACTTGCAAAATTAAATGTCATTTAAAATTGCCTCTGACTTTTGCAGTTACTCAGTAACTCACGCACACTTCTGTGCGATGTGATGTGAGTTCTCTGATGTGGGGTGTCTCATTCCAGATTATATCTCTCATCGTATACAATGATGACTTGTGCTTGGAAAATAAATGTCACATTATTCTGCAGGAGTCTGCACGATTTTCAGTAATCAAAGCAATTAATAAAAAAGTAAGAGCCACAAAGAAAAGGTGAATGTAGATTCTCAGTCATCTAAATAGGAAGATGTCAGAATTCTGCTCACAAGACTTTGTTTTTTGGTAAAGTCCACTGAACAGTCCAGTGAAGCAAAAACATCTTCAACCCCAAAAGCAAAGTCCCGTCAACAGACTGAATTTCCCCGGGATAAAAAGAAAAAGTTCTTTTATGTTAAAGCATAATTGTTTATGGTTAAGTTGAAGTCACAGCAGACTGCTCACTGGAGCTGTCTCTCCCTCTGAGCCTTATTTGTGGCGTAAACATAGAAGAATTTTTGCATCATACCTGGAAATACCATGAGCTCCTCCTGCGTTTCCATGGTGATGGTAAGAGGCCTGGCTGTGACGACAAATTGGTAGAGAGGAGATGTATGCTCTCCGTCTGTCACCGTGAAGCTGAAACCACCGGACTCCTCACCTGGTGGGAGAGAAACAGCTTGAACTTGACTCATGAGTCTCTCAGTATCTTTCTTTCTTTCTTTCTTTCTTAATATTTCTTCTTTTTATCTATCATTAATTAACCCGCACTGTAATAGTCAGAAAAGGTGAGCAATAGGCCATCCTGTGGCACAGATTCCCTCCAGGGCAGCTGAACTGCTGCTGGCCGCAGCAAAGCAGAACATAAATGACAAGAAGTTGTCACACCAATGACACTTTTATTCAGTGCATTAATAAGTAATATTTTACTGCCCCATGGCACGAAATGGTCATATAACATCTGTGGGGTTTTTTATTAGGATACTGATCAGTACTAATGAGTCAGTGGCTTCATCTGCATATGCTCAGATTTCTAGCTCTCAGAACTCTTGTGGAGGACTTGTGGAGCTGATATGTTTTATCAAAGCTGCGGCATTTTTGGCTCACTAAAGACTTGCTTTATTGTATGGGCAAATACCCTGTGTCTGCTATTTTGTCCTCTGAGAGAGAAAATAGAGGGTTGTATTTGCTATAACTTTTTAAAGGGCACTAGAGGAACCAAGGCAAACAGTTACCGTTTGTTTCTCTGCCTCTGTTTATTGTCTCTTCTCGATGGTGCTCAAGTGGAGTTACTGAACTCTGCCTTTGTTTTCCAGAGCATCAAAATTAGGTTTGCCCACACCACTCCACTCCCTCTGAAATTTGAACTAAAGGTACCACTTTACAATTAGACCACCCCGAGTGAATTACAATTAGGTTATTAATTAGGTTGTAGGCTCTAAATCATTCATAGACTGTGAGATTTAACAGAGTAGGCGCAATGCCGCAGTAACTTGATCTTGCCAAATAGTGAGCTTGTGCTAGTGCATGAAAACTGTGTTATAACATGTTTATGTGTATTGCCTAATTAATAACCTAACCATAAACCATGATAAACCCTTTATAAGGGTAGTCTTATTGTAAAGTGGCCCTGGACTGAATTGGGTAAATTTTATTTCTATTTTAACTGTATTTATTTATACTAGTGTCTCTTTTATTTTCACAGCATATATACTGTGTATAAGTAAGTATATTTTGTGTTATACTGTGTTGGAGTATAACATCATGAACAATGGTATGTAAGTTTTATTGTAAAATATTTACTATTTAGTATTTATGAACCTATGGCATTATTATTTGTTTTTGGTCTCCATTGCAACAATACTTTATCATTATTACATAGCTTTTTATTATTAATATCAACTGCCTTTGCCTTTGCATGAGCCTTTGTTTGTAGACAGTGCAAAGACAAAATTCAAAGGGTCAAGAATCAAAGACAAAAAATGGCTGCATTTCTAATAGCTTGCCTAAAACACATTTGCTTGGACAACAAGAAAACTTTAAAGTAATTTTTCTGGACTCTCCTCTTGGTGCAGTTCCTGCTTTTTGCCTTCATGGGGCAGTATTGGTCACTGATAGAGGTCAATAATGGCCGTACATTACTTCATGCCCGCTTAAAAAAAAAGTTTTGACTGAATATAGTACACTGAATGAATTCATTATATGCACAGAGGCCAAGAGCATGCGGTGGCTTCTTTTACTTTTCATTCTAATGGCCTAACCTTCATGAATAAAGATGACCTCCCCGTTGTTTATGTGAGCCTGTGTGAAATTCAGGATGCTCTCCTCAGGTGACTCTTTTAATGCCACCATGCCGTTGGTTGGTGTCTCGACCTGGTAAACCAGCCCCTCCACAGGGGTATCTGCGTCCTCCGTGCTCAACATGCTGGAGGTGATATCGACTTCCTCACCAGCAAGGACCTGTGAAATATCAAAGGCGGAGAGAGAGAGGGGGACAGAGAGAGACAGATGCTGCAGAAAAATGACTGATGGCCACTTTATGAAATGTGAATCAAGTCAGAGTCTGCATATTTATTTAGCAATTATAAAATGAAAAGAAAAACAGTAACACTTCCCCGGTTTCTTTATTATAAATTTCCAATCAGCTTAAAATATAGACTGCTGAGCATAAAGACCTAAACAATATGAGAGAACCAATTTCTTCACATAATACCTGCCTCACAAGCCTTAAAATGATAGATAGATAGATAGATAGATAGATAGATAAAACAGGACAGAGACAAGCAAAAACAAAGCAACCCAGGAAACAAATGAAGAAACCTCCAAAGAAATTAAGTACCAAAACAAGACCAAACCCGTCCTACAAACAGCCACCTCCAAAGTAACAATTTAAAAGGTTAATTATTTCTCCGTGGCAGTCTAGACGCTCCTGTTATCAGAAGATGGAGCACAGCAGCACAGGCTGAATGACTCTCCCTGGGTGGAGGCGCTTTAATGGACTTCTAATGGTCGGCTGGCTGAAAGGAGCATTAATTGAAAGAAATGGGCCAGATCCCCTGAAAGACACTCTTAAATAGCAGGAATCATTTGGGAGAGTGAGCTGAGGGTGCCCTGTGGTAAGAGGTACAAATCGATCTCCTCGGAAACCATTCGCTCTCCGATACCCCCCTCTCTCTCCCTCTCTCTCTCTTTCTCTCTCTCTCGCTCTTCCTCTCTGCAGTCTCAGGGTGAAGAGTAAGACACCTCAGGCAGAAGGAAAGGAGAGAAGAAAACACAAACAACACAAAATAATATGCTTCCAGATTCAAGTTTGTAACTTAGTGCTTTTAAGGTGTACTCACTTCCCTTAAACTTGCCTCGTCTACATCTCCTTCAGTTAGTGATTTCCTACATTTCAGAGAATGGCTTTCAGCAGCCCCCTGAGAGAGAGGGGGCCTGAGCTTGTTGCATTCAGCTGTTGCTTATATATGAGCAGGTGGAGAGAGCTGCAGTGGTACTGATAGCATAGTAAGAGGAAGACAGTTTTTCCACATTAGAAAAAGTCAGTCAAAAGCTACTCAATTCTGGTCTATCGAGAAATGGTATCACCAAAACATAATGTTTACTGTCATTTCCTGCTGCAGACTCCCTTGTAGTTGTGCTTGGAATATCTAAATATGACGCCCGATTGTCAACATTTGATCAGTTACCAACAGGAAAAGGAAAAATTCACCCAACAACCCTGAAATGCAAAGCTGCATTACCAAACATCAAAAGAAGTTGAAGTGTTTTATCACAAATTTTTCCTTTAAAAATTAGCTAAATAAATGATTCATTTCGTACTCCCTTTTAATGCCCATCAATATTAGCATCTAGATAGCAAAATCAGCATCTTAACAAGTAATTTAGTCTCATATTCAGTGTTAAAAAAGGGGAAAAACCTGCCACTAGAATGAGATAATCCCACTTGTTTCCAATGCAAATAAACTTACTTCAAGAACTTTCTTGAATCGAATGTAATTTTCTTGATACTAGTGGGCTGATCTGCCTTATTCTGCCATGTGTCAAGAGATTTATACTTATTCCCTAAAAAAAATCCAGAAACTGCATTGGTGGTGCAGTGACAGGTGGTGACAGATTTTTTTTTTTTTTTT
>OMLB01017280.1:52550-104961 GCA_900302555.1 Myripristis jacobus
AGATTTTTTTTTTTTTTTTTTTTTTGAAGAAAAACAAGATGGCAACACTGGATAGGAGACTAAAGGATTTGTTAAGATGGAGGGGGTTTGCATTGAAGTGCATAACAACTCAAAAAATGATTTACCAGTCACTGAAAAAAAACACCCCTATATATTTACCTTATGACTGTGAATGCTGTTGCAGTTTGTACTTGATATTGCAGAACTGCCGTGAAAATAACAAACCTGCTGACTTTCACAGTCCGCTCTATCATTTCTGTTATTTCACACCCATCCAGACCATGGTTCAATAAAATAAATGTGTTGTGAGATATATAATTCAGCTGCCTTGGATTCCACTGCTCATAACATCCCATTCAGTTTGACGCTCCATCAAAGCTCTTTCACAGTGACAGGTAGCATCAACTGTCCAAAACCATAATACATCATTACACACTTGGTGCTTTTATGTCGAGAAATTGCCTCTTTTCTCCTCTCAGGTGATAACTTTGATGACTGCTAGAGTGAGTTTGATAACTCCACAGAGTGAAAGCGAAGAGTATTGTTCATGTTGGTTGCTCAGATTCTGCAGCTGTTAACTTTTATTTCAGCAATATTGTTTACAGAGAGAGGCAACAGAGGTCATTAAAAAGCAGGAGTGTATATCCTGCCTGTGCTTCCTTGTCTCAGTTGAACCAGTGGCAATGTGAAAAACAGCAGACATTTACTTAGTACTTAACCTTTTTTTAAATTCTGAGAAAACACATTTAGGGGCAGAGACCTTTCTACTGAGTTTAAAGAAAGAAATGCAAACAATTAACACACTCATTAAATACTAATTATATGTGCCTCTGTGTATCCTTAATCAGCACCACATCAACTTTGGGGCATTAGGATGATTAAAGTAAACAAACAACAACCGCTGAGGAGACTGACAGGCTTTCCTGGCCTTGACAGTGTATTTGACATTGAGCGCCATCATGTTTGCGTTAAATCTACTCGATTGCTTTCCACCACAGAACAGGCAGAGGGCGCTGTTCGACCAGTGCAAGTGGAGCTGGGGCGTTCAGAGTTTCAGAGTGAAAAGGCTGGCAGAAAAATCACTTCAGGCATATTTACCCAATTCACTAATGCCAAAGAGAAAACAAACTCACCTGGAATGATGTCTCAGAGAGGCAGAGGGAGGAGGGATAAGCAGCAAAATCCTCTTTGCCGCAGAAAGTAAGTAGAAAGGGGAAATGTGGTTTTCATTTTGTGAAACAACAGCACTCATGATACCACTGCTGTGAGACAGAAGCTGCCAGTTGTTTTAAGCATGGTCTCATTCGTTTACAGTAGTTTTTTACCAAGGAATTAAAAGTAATTTGACAGTGATATACTGATGCTTGTAAAAGCTACACATATCACCTTTAAAACATTCAAAAAAATAATCGGGCTCTTCCTCAGATTCCTGCTTTAGCCCATTGCAACCAAGGCATCAAGTTGCAGGGCATGCTGCAATTTGTTCCAGGTATATGGAGCACAAAATCTAAAAGCAGTATTTCCCAGGTCAGTGCTAATCCGTGAAACCTGGACTATCAGCCAGTCCTGAGAGCAGCCTTGATAAACTCCAAGTCTCCAGTCAAAAAACTGACATAAGATATCATAACAGGTTTGGGGGAAGTGGTTTATAAATAAATAGAAACCAATGCTAATCTCCTCTCTTATAAATAGAGCAACTGCCTTTTTATGAGACCCAAGTGATAGACAGCAATAAGAAGCTTGTGAGTAGAACCTGCTATGTGTCTACATCACCATGGTCTAAAACACAGAGAAATGCAGTGTAGAACGTGTGTGAACAAGCCTTGTTTCCACACTATCAATACTGCAGGGAAGACCCTATAACCAGTCCCCTCCATGTCCAAGTGGCTCTTCGTGCTGGGTTCCAGTGCTCCAGTCTGGTACCGCAGTAGGCAGGTACTAACACTAACAAATATCTCTACGTTTGCCAGCTGTGTCATGTTTATGACAGGTTGTGGTGCCTTGGCTCATCAAATATTCATTTAAAGTGACATAAGAGACCACTAATGACAATTTTCATTACCTTGGCCTATGGCAAGTTGTTGTGACAAAGACATCCTGGGCAATGTCAGCTTTGCAGGGAAAGTGACCGAACGACACATTATGACAACAGTTGTAAATATTTCTTAATGTCCATGACAGCTGCCTTGACATGGTAATAACAGTGTTATGTGTCAGTCTTGTGAACAGTCCCTTCAAATAAAGTGCTAACTAATCTTCTAGAGACAGGTGGTGATCAAAATAAGCCTGATCACACCAGTGGTTTCAAGACTATGCCACTATTTGTTCAGATGCAGAACTTGTTTTTTAAAATTAATTAATTAATTAAATTTTTTTTTTTACAGTGTATTCCACAATCCCTAACACTAGATGGCCACATCAGCACACTCTGCACCCCAGGAAGACATCAGGCAATTTAGGGCAGGTAATCTGAAAATGGCCCTGCAAATTGATGGTTTATATAACAATCAATACATTTAGCACCTAAGAGGATGGGCTTCAAATTCAATTTGATCAGACACAATGGCTGATATTTCATTTAGATGCAGTAATGAAGGAGCTGCCATAGGCAAATGACTTTCTTTGTAGATGACTCAACAGGATACCACTGTCTCTTAAATGTCTGAGACTCTAAGGGGCGCCAGATGTCTGAGCTGTATCCCCAAATTGCCCTGGCATCCAACATCTCTGTCTCTTTTCTCAAGTATGCAGAGAAGGCATAACTGGTTTAAGTGTAGGCTACACTGCTGTGTTTCTACTCTCTCTATGCCTGTGTGTGTGTGTGTTGGCTGGGGGGGGGTCAGTAGCTGGACAAACTCTAGGGAAAAAAGCTGATGAAATTGTGCATCTTAGTGTTTTGTTCATAGCCACAAAGCCATTCAGTCACTGTAGCATAGATGCAGTTACATGGAGCCATGAAGGAGAGAACACAACAAAAGCCCACAGTACCTTTTCGATTTCAGCCCATCATCTACAGTTATGTTGTTTTGCCCTGAGAGCTACTCTGCACACTCTCCTGCTTTGTGTATTGACACAGGATAAAACAAAATTACTGTAATTGGTGACACTTAGAGAAAGGTAGCGTTCATTCATCTTGTCACTATCTGGTCATATGCACAAATAGCAAGGGGACTGGCCTTCACAGTAAAGGTGTTGGGATAGTTATGTAATACTTGAAAGAGTCTAGATAGAGGAGGAGGTGGCAGACAGTTTGCTAGATAAAAACACCAGCATATTAAGACCAAGACAGCTAGATAGACAGACAGACAGACAGATGGACAAATCCAGATAATCAAGTAGACAGAGCCAGATTGTCAGATAGTCAGACTGACCCAGAGGAACAACCACACAGACACAAAGTAAAGCCTAGCAGAATCAGACAGAGACAAATGAGTGTGTGCTCAAATCGAGACCAGCTGCATCCTATAGACTGGGCCAAATGGGATCAATGGTGAGCTTGAGTCCCATCATGGCCGTGTAACTCATCGTGTCTGATCATCTGCTGTGGAGGTCACTACACATTGACATATACACACACACACACGCGCACACACACACACACTTCCTGCTTTAAATCAATCCAAGTGCCGCAAGGCCAGCCCTGGCTCTGCATGTGCTGAGAAATCCACATATTATTATGTTACATTCTGCAGCCGCAGCAGAAGAGGCACAGGGATTGGCTGCCTCCCTCACTCTGCCAGAAAGCCGCGGTCTTGTCGACCATCTTGGTTTTCCAAAAATACGGGTTGCCAGGGAGACGCAGAGCCGCAGGCAGAGCAGGGAGGGCTGAATGACACAGTTGGTTTCCAGTTCTGTGAGCTGATTACTGCTGGCTTTTTCCAACTGCCTGCCGACTCTTACAGTAGAATCTGCAATATTGATCTTTCAAAACTTTGCTTTGTTGTCTGAAGGAAATTATAGATTTTCGCAGTGTCTGGAAAAACTCTTCTGAACCCAGACGCTAATTAATTAAACATGCCAGTGAATAAATATGCCATTTCTTTCTCCAGCATATATATACAGTAGTAGGTTTAACAGTATAGTGGTGTAGCACTTACACTCTACCACCTATTGTACTCATTATAAGCTATCAGAAACAAGTAGAACAAAGCAAAGCTACAATTCCAACCTTTAAATCAACTTCCAGATTCTTCCAATCTATCTAATCTTACTGGTGAATCCAAGTACAACTGCCTCCTCTCTTGTGTGAAGGCACAGAATGCAAACGCACAACATCAAAGACAAGAGAAAAGTTCAGATGTTCCAATGTCCTGCTTTCATCTGACAAAATCCACTAATATGTGCATATGTTTAGTAGGACTGGGCAATGATCCAGCAGTATTATTTATCATCTTCCACCAGAATTAGGTTGTGATTAAACAATGACATCAAGTTCTGTGATACATACTGCTGTTGTCTAAGTTAATCATAAAAAAGAAATACTGCTTAAAATGACAGAATTAAATCTGAAACAAATTAAGCAGTCTTTTTAAAAAAGTCCACCTTTATCACACTTTATATTATCATGCAGTTCAATGTGATGACAATGTCATTTTGCAAAAGTTAGTATACTGTTATCCTGTATACTGCTAAATATAAAGATTGGAATCATTATTACTGCAGTATAAGATTTTTTTTGCCCTTTATGTTATCTGAGGTGTTTGCAAATTTGAGACTGCATTAAAATGCATACAGATTTAGCAGTCAGGGAAGATGAGTTCAACACTGCACACAGGGAATGCAGTGACTTTGGTGCAGGATGCATGAAACAGTGGACTTCTTCATGGCTGCAAGGTATGTGAAGCTTCCCAGTAGATGTGAGAAAGAAGAGCAACAATTGTTGCAATCAAGACAATCTTGAGGGTATGAAATGCAGTATGTGCAGTTCACTTCATAATAACTACATGACCAAGCCTTCAGTGCAAACTATTCCTTTACATAAAAGCCAGTATTGGAGAGTAAGTAGGTACAAAATAACAAAATAATTGCTAAATTGCTAAATTATAAAATAATTGTAATTGTAATTACTTACAGTTACTGAGAAAAGATGCAATTAAATTACAGTTACTAATAAAAATGTTGGTAATTACAAAGGGGTTATATATTCGTACCATATTACTATATACTTTTCAGTTAAAATTTGAGTGCAGCACCATTAAAAGTACAGGGAGCTGTCCTACAGGGAGCTGGCTCCACGTCTACAAAGGCTCTATTCATTTGGCAGTATGCGCTAGAATTTGTTGTTTTTGAGTGTTGTTTTTGATTGGTTCTCTTGTTTGAATTTGCACGGCCTCTCATCTGCCAATCAAATAAATGCACACTGCTCTAAGCAACCTGTCTGCCATGTGGCATGCCTGTGACCAGCCGATCGCGTCAAAGTGGTTTGTGGTTTGTGATCGAAATTCTTGTGATTTGTTTTGGTGGTTGTGCTTAAAAATCAAAAAGTTCTGATCTAAATGCATACTGTATTGAAGAGTTTTACTGTAATCAGTGTTGAGTAGTGGTTTAAACTTATGTTTTAAGCTTTATTGCCCAGTTTAAAACATTTGTTCAAATAATAATAAAAAAAATCAAAAAGAAATCAAAAGTAATGTGTTACATTAGCGTTTTGATGAAATAATTAAAATAGTTACATTATTTATTACATTATCAAGTAGTACATTAGTAACTAGTACTCTGTAACCTTTTAAATTTCAAAATTAACCCAGCACTGATAAAAGTTATGGGTCTATGTGCCAGCGTTGCCTTCTTGCTAAACAGCATTGCATTAATGTGCTATGCCTTGCACTAATGTCCTGTAGCTTAACAAGCTAATTTAACAGCCTTAATTTAGACAAATGTTGCTTGTGATGATTAGTCTGGCAGTTGTGTAATAAAGGTGCATGTGCATGTAAGTGTTTTCTGGCCAAAACAGAACTTTATTTTTCTGTGATTTCTAGCTTCATCATCCAGCTTTATCTGACAGCACATGGATGCAGGACAGCAATACAGATTCAACTTCATGTGTATAAAAAAAAAAAATCCAGCAAAAGAAACACTTACACCTCCTTTACAGTAGAGAATGTTGGCAAAAAAGTATAGAAAGTATCAATGCATGGCTTTTCAAATATAAAAACATTACCTCCATTCCGGTGTTGCGTGTCAGTTTCGGCGGCTCATCGTTGACTGGGATAATGGTCACGGAGACGGTGAAGGGGAGACTCCGGCGCTCTATCTCATAGGCTGAGGCAGAGAGTGTGAAACTATCCTCGAAGCTCTCAGTACTGTCATGCATGTAGTAGACGTGTCCAAGTTTCACCTGGAAAAGACAAAGGGGACTCAGTGACACTCAGTTTTGACCTGACTTTTTCAATTGAGAAAAAGATCGGTAAGCCTAAGCAGAAAGGGTTGAATCAAAGTTTATGTATGAGTGTGTTTTCCTGTACACCAGCATCCCAATAATATTTTACTTTAGAGCTGGTGCATGAAAACATGATATCCAATTTAACCTGGATGAGGTGTGATAACAAGAAAACCTCAATAAAGGCTTCCTAAACATTTTCAATTTCAAATTTCTAATATTTTTTCCATCTCTAAATTTGCTGATGTGATGTGCGGATAGACAACTTGGCAACAACCGCTGTACAGATGAAAATTATTCAAGCAACAAATGTCAGAGTATGTGAGATGTAAAACCAAAGAAAATACTTAGTGTCATGCAATTAGAGACACTAAGCAATATTTTTTTGATACTTTTTAAAACTTGTCATGTAACTTGCAAAATCACTACATTCTTCTTCCACACATTTCCAGAGTTTCCAGAGCTTTGTAGCAACCTATAAACAAGACTCCTGCAGTATATCAATATTACCTGGAAAACTGGGACACGGGCATAGCTTATGAAGATGAGTTGAGGGTGTTTTAGTGATGAGATATGAAGATGCATATAAATAGCTTAATCTGGAATAAAACCTTATCCAGGACTTAACTCAGTGTAACCAGAAAATTAATAGTAAGTGCATCTAGACCTGCAGTAGACAAAGCACACTAGAGTGTAAGGGTTAGATGCATTTTGATAAATTCTTAAATTCTGCCAAAGCTCGATCAGCATATACAACATTCATTCACACATTTTGTATATGTATAGGTCAAAATTCTATCAGTCTGATGCATTTAAGTTTATCCTGTATAAAGAGGACACACCATGTTGATCCTACTAGAATACACTATGCTCGTCCTTTATTTCGTTCATCTGTTAAATGACCACTATGGGTTTTCAGTGCTGAAATCCTACAATTATTCTTGCTGACAGGTACAAAGGGGAAAACATGCAGGTCAATATAAAAACAACACAAATGCCACATCCAAATGTTTTCTTAACTAGCACTAGCAAAATTGTCTCACTAGGAAATATGTTTCAGGATGCTAATGGTCCTTGACTGAAGTGTGGCCAAACATTTTAGTAGCGGACTTTGGCAACAGCGTGCAGGTGTCCTTTACATGCAGATGTCTGAGGTCTTGAGAGACAAGGACATGCAGTTACTTCATTCTGCCTCACAAACCGATGAGCAGTAACTGTGTGAGTTTTGAAACTATGAAAGATTACTGACACTGACTATCTCCTGTCGAGACAAAAGAATAAACTGAAGTGGACAGTGTATAGTTTTGCAGCTTTTATGACAATAACCTTTGTTTAAAACTCTGGAAAGAATGCGAAAGGCAAAGAACAGAGACTATTTTTGTGTCTTTCAAAGGTCAAAGTTTCTAACTAGAGTTTTGGAACAAAGGCTATAATCAGGTCCCTGGAGCAGGCAGCAGCACTGGGACAAGGAGAACCTCCCTGGTATGATGGAACCATGAGAGGAACCAGATGCATACAGGAGTCATCCAGTGTCAGGTTGAGCCAGATGGAAAACAACACCTGCACTCTGCCCGAGCCAACTCTGTTGATTTTCCGCATAAAAACAGAAGTGGAGTTATACAGTATGCTTGTTTCTTAATGCTGTCTGGGGGGCATAATCCTTCTATCTGACCTTCTCCTCTGACACTTTTTGAGAGGGCACAAGAGAAGGAAAATGCACAGATATTCACTGTCTCTCTGAGAACTGTTGGAACTTTGTCTATACCCAGGCCAAGCCAGCAGGCCCCTATGAGAGGAGCTGCTCTAAAGAGCAGGAAGTGCCTAATGGATCCCACATGGCTGGCATCCTACTGGAAAAACACCCCCATCATTACCAATCGGGGTAAGTCAGTGAGACAATCAGTCCCCTCACCGGGACAATAAACAATGGCTGGTTGTTGGACATGTGGCCATCACATTTACCCAAAAAAAGATAGAGTGCTGATCTCATGTGTGTGTCAATATCAAATTGCAATCCTAATTGCATGATTTATGTAGGTTTGATTTTTGAGAGAGACTACTGTATGTCGGACAGTTAGTGGGATAAAATGCAGAACCCGTATCATTTTGCTCCAAAAACAACTTTGTTTTCGAAAAATAAAGATGCCTATCTGGGCTTTAATATGATTCCACAGATGGAAGACCTAATAGGGACCTGATGGAGAGTTGAGCCTGATTAGAAAGTGCTTTAAAGCAAAGTGTTTTATATGTCACATATTTTCTCCGCTTGGATTCCACTCAACACAGCATATGTTATAGGATGTGTGCATACCTCCCTTTCAGTAGTCAGAAAGGCAGTGAATGATAGCCAGAGCCGTGGCTGGCGAAACACTGCATCTTTTCTCACACACATTCTATCCTTGTGTGACACATCTAGGACACATGGTGTGTAGAGTCGTTTCACATTCTTGTGGCTGCTGTTGGTGTATAACTCATGGCCTGTACTTGGAAGCTTGAAAGTGCAGACCACTTATGTTACAGGAAGGCTGCTCGACTCACTCTCCATTTTTTTTAAGTGTACCCCCACATTACTGAACCCTTACATAACATTGTAGAACCAACCCACATGATGACTTTATCACAAGATAACTACATGCAGCACTTAAGGGAATGTCCAGTCCCAGGGGCAGGGGGACTTGGCCAGTGGAGCTTGAAACAGTGTTGAGCTTGAAAAGAACCACTGCTCTCTACAGAAATTTCAAATAATGTTGGATAATGAGGGCTTGCACATCCGACTTTAATTTTGGAACTATTACTCTCTGGTTTACATGCTGTGCTGACTGAGGCTCACACATTTATTTTTCAGTATGGTTCTCATTTAGGAATGACTGTGTCTCATGTTCAGAGCATAACAGTAAAAGGAAACAGAGGACGTACACAGAGTCCACCCATAAAACTGTTTCCACTAACCACTATGCAAAAGTCAAGGCTATGACGTTTTCTCTATGACATTTCCAGAGTGGCAGACGACTGGTGTACGTTCATTTTTGCCCCTACTACCAAAGTAATCAGATTTAGCTGAATCATGGCTATGCACAAGTCCCAGCTGAGTTGGATTGTACAGTGGGGTCTTTGAGAGACAGCAAGAGTGAGTCTGGCAGTTGCAAAGCGCGGGAGGTTTGTGTGCACACACATTATTACAGAAATATACTGGGCCAGTTTATTTTGGCTCTGGGCAGTCCAAAGGCACCATCAGATTTTCCACAATACTTCAGCAACGAGAGAGGAGTAGAGGGAGAGTATGTCTAGATGTAGAAGCCATAAGATATGTGACTAACTAGCTCCACAAAACCATGTGGTCCATTCAGAATGCATGAGGTTTTTCCACCGGTAACTACTCATGTATTTTTAATACTTTCCAAAAGCAGGAGCCTCTGAACCACATGGCGGGACACCAGATAACTGTGCAGCAGCTCCAGCATTCTCCCTCTCAGTCTGGTACTACGCAACAAATCCAAAACAGCAATGAATAGTAACTGGGGAAAGTTTCATGGTGACGTGTACTTGTGGCAGTCCTCTTGAACAACCACCATGCTCAGAGTCATCAGGGGAAAATATTAAATTGTGTCATAATTCATACGAAAAAAGTGTTCCAGAGGAAATCTCTTGGTTCTTGAGTAATATATGCTTGTTTTTTTCTGAAGGTTTCTCAAGCTTTGATGGATAGCCCTTGAAGCTGTTCCAGAGATTATTTTTGTGCAAAAAATCACCTGTCTTATCAGCCTAAATCACAAAATGAGACTGCAACTGAGAGGAATTTCCCACCCCCACAGCTGAGATGCCATAGATTCACTGTGCAGTATTTGCCCACAAACTGGTGCCTAAACTCCAGCAAATGAACACTGTTTCCAGAGAAAGTTGGACTCACTAATGCTCGATCTTTTTCCCGTCTTGTCCATTTGACATCTGTTAAAGCCATAACAGACTGTGCTGGTAAACAGTAAACTTGGCAGTTGTACTGACGGCACATTACATGATCTCTGGGTATTGTAACTTCAGGCAGTTTTGAAACAGTCACCTCTTGCTACTATTTTGAGTTACAAATGTGAAGTTCCCTACCACAGCTTTTAAAGACTAAATCAGCACTAAAACACATAAGACAGAGAACTGCTCCTTCACTGCTCTCTGTGGGTTGAAACTTTAAAGTGTTTCAAAGCCAAAACAAAGGTAAAAACATCTGATCTATGATTAAGTGTTGACTTACTCTTTAATGGTAGGAGAAACCTTCTATTCAATTTAATTTGACTTCAACCCAAGTCTTACTTTCAGAGTGATTTATGAAAGAAAAACTTGATTGA
Organism: Myripristis jacobus; assembly: GCA_900302555.1. Taxonomy (NCBI): domain Eukaryota; kingdom Metazoa; phylum Chordata; class Actinopteri; order Holocentriformes; family Holocentridae; genus Myripristis; species Myripristis jacobus. The sequence continues at coordinate 63,267 of OMLB01017280.1, forward strand.
CAACCCCAATAAATGATAATACAAATAAATTTCTTTCAAGTCATCAGTATATACATAAAGGCCAGTATTCCAGATAGTAACTACCACTGGAGTGAATAGTTAACTGAATTTGAGCAGAATAAAAGCACTAAACATAGTTCTGAGACACCTGTACTGAATTTGAGCACGTACATTTTAGTTTTTTTGTTACTCATTTTACTTGAGTAGATTTCTACTAGAGTGTTCCTGTTTTTACCCAAATAAATAGTTTATGTATTCGACCACTGCAATGCCTACCTCTTCCCAGGTGAAGTAGTTGAGTTCTTGCTCGTCGCCGTCCAAGTAACGGATGTCACCATGCTGTGGCGGCTCCTCCACAACAAACTCAATGTTCATTGAACTGTAGTAGGGGTGTGAGATGTTCAAAATCTCTGAGGTGACCGGCACGCCAGCCCCCTCCTTTACAGTAAAGTTCAGGGTGTGGATGGGGATGATCCGAGGCACGATGTTCACAGAGACATGAAGGTCTTCCACTGTTGTAAAGCCATTGCTGACATCTGCTGTGAAGGCATCATTACCCTGGAAGACGAAGGTTGTTGGAATCACCATAACGTTATAGGATAATGTTTTACAGTTTATGTGATCTTTTTTTTAAAGAATATGCAATGCTTTAAGGCTTTGCTTTTACACTTGTTATGCATATGGCAGCGAATGCTCACATCTGAATTATCACTAAAGTAGAATAAGATTAAATGACTGTAAACCTGAATTGATGCCGACACATAGAGAATGTGCCCTTGATCAATGTCCTCCTGAGTGAAAGAGTGAATGTAGTCCAGGACAGGGGCGACTGTGCTGTCTGAGTTATTTGTCAGCTTCACCACATGACCAAGACGAGGAGGCGCTTTAATGGTGAATACCATTTCTGAGGGCAGAATATCAGCCTGCTCTACCTAAAAGACAAAGACAAGATATTTCATTATGTTGTACAATCAAGCTGATATAGTTCTTTGTAGAATGATAAGCTTGCAGATAGAGGACTTGCTTGTGTATCAGACAGCAGAGTGAACAGAAACTATAAATTGAATTGTGACATTTTATATTGTATAATATCATGCTGCAAATTTATACATAAACCATTTATGGTCAATCCATTTTTGAGAAATCTGGATAAACTCTCTGGAGTCTTGCAATGTTTAGCAGTCATGCTTTCATTTGACATTATTTCAGAAGAGCTTGCCATTTTCCATTTCACAGTAAGAAACCACCAACCAAGTCAACATGTTGACTCTTTGAAAGGCCACTCTGTCAAGGCTTTGCTCAATACATTTTTCAGTAATCCATGTACTGGGTATATAGGTATTGCTTTAGTCAATGCAAAACATCAGACTTTTATTAAACTTTTAAAACAAGAAATTTGATCCAAATTGTTTTATTTTAGAAGTATATATATTTTCTATCTATCTATCTAGATAGATAGATAGATAGATAGATTTACTTTATTGATGCCAAACTGGGAAATTCCCATCTATCTATCTATCTATCTATCTATCTATCTATCTATCTATCTATCTATCTATCTATCTATCTATCTATCTATCTATCTATCTACCTTTCTATAGGGATATGTGAGGAATGGCCACACAAAGGTCACATTTAAACTCTTAACTCTTAATTAATTACTTTCAAGATGAAGTGCAGACAGGCTCGTCTTATAAATTACAGCAGGCTCCAGAAATCTCCTTAGGGTATACTTAGTGCTCTGTTTTCCACACTTAATAGACTGTAATTTAGTACATAAACTAGATTAAAAGCAGCAACTATATAGTCATACTTAGTCCTACTTTCATGTGGAAGTTTGGCTGAGTCTTGTGAAAAGAATAGTCCACCAAAAAAACAAACAAACTTTGAAATCCAAAAAAAAAAGAAAAAAAAAATGTTCAGCCTCATAGTAATGACTGCCAAATTGTGTAAATTCTAAATGCTCTCCTCTTAAACTAAAGCAAATGTCTGCTATAGGGAATAAATGGCAGGCAATGCAAAACAAAACAAAACAATAAACTGTATATTGTAGATTTGTTAATTGTAATATTAAATAACTAAAAACATCTATAAATCAGCATTAGATGTCACATTGTCCTAATATAGAGGATAATTTCAGAGACAGTACCTTGAGATGATCCTGGGTGATTATGGTATGTTCTCCCTCATAGGAGATGATGACATCATTTGTTATAACTTCAGGTTCAGAGAGGTAACCATGCTTGAATATTTTAATCCTGAATGTGCCATCTTCAGAATATCCTTTTGCTTGGACAGTGAAGCCAAAGTTGTCTTTGGACCTCAAACTCTGGTAATTATGTTCATATGACACAACTCCCTTCTTCAGGTCTTCCTGGGTGAACTCTGAAGCCTCAATCCCACTTACAATAATCCTTCCATCACTGGGTGGTGATGTCACTTTGAATTTGATCTCACTGTCATCTCTGATGTCCATGTTGGTGTCAGCACTCAATGAGGTGGTGTTGAGGGTCTTGGTGCTTCCATGGTCCATGACAACCATTGTGTTGTTCACCACCTGCAGGTAGGGGTCACCTGCCTGGATCTGGAGCAGTGTGGTGGTCTTGTGGAAGCCATCTGACACTTGTAGTGGGAAACGTTCACGGTCTGCTCCATGGTGAATGAAGAGAATGTTCTTATCTCTCAAGTCGGCTTGTGTGAAACGGAAGAGGGATTGTGAAGGGTTAGATGCTGACACAATGCTGCCTGAAAGGATTCCCTCACGAGCATAGACAATTTGAGTGTCATTAAAACCTGAGTCATCATCCCTGAATTGAATGACATCAGTGGTTAACAATCGCTGTCCATGGCGGACCACATTGAAGACTTTATCCACAACTCGCACAGGCTCATGCTCATTTTTGGACTGAATGGATATTCTGAAAACACCACTCACTGATTCTTGACTGTTAGCCTGAGTGTTTGAACTTCCTGGTCCTTGATTAAATGCCAAGAAATGAAACTCATCACTGCTTGTCTTGGACCCATCATGTTTGTAAATAAGTCTATTAAGCTGAAGGTCTTCACTGCTGAATACTCTTACGCCCCCCTCAAATCTAGGCTGGCCAGGTGGGGACTCCCTTATGAGCCGGCCATTCTTTGGATCTTGTGTGACACGGTACAAAAAATCTGTAGAGGTTGGTGACTGGATCCAGAGATAGTTTTCGGTCAAAGTATCTTCACCACCCTGCAGAACAACCAGTCTCTCATTTGTCAGAACTGGAGCATCTGAATCAGCAAGGATGTTAACTGGGTAGGTATACACAGGAGAGTACTGATCCTCAGCAAAGACTTTAAACTGGAACTGGTCCACACTATCCACTGCTCTCCGTACCCGGAGCCTGTAGCTAATTTGACTATCCCAAAGGTCCTGTTGGGTGAAAATGTCACCCTCAACCAGCTCTTTGTCTACCAACAGGAGACTACCCAGTGTGGGAGGCTTCACAAGGATGTATTTCACAGTCGCTGGATCAGGACTTTTCCCTTTTACTTCAGCCTCAAGCTCGGTGTGCCTGATTGTCTTTTCTTGCTCTCCCTGGATCTCCAGTGGGACCAAGTTAGAAACTTTGACTTGGGCAGGCATGATCTTGACTAAAAAAGTATTATTCCACAGAGAGAACTGTCCCAGATGGATGTCAAACTGAATCCGCTCAGCCACAATATCTTCCTGGTCACTCGAATCTGTGCTCAAGTATCTAAGGCTGTTTCGTTCCAAATCTGATTGATGGAAAGTGGTCACCTGTTTGGACATGCCATTCCCTGTCATAATCTGGAGTTCTCCATATCTCAAAGGTTGTGTAATGTTATATACAATATCTCCATTGCGAGGATGGGCAAGGACAGCCATATTTTGAATACTTATAGAAGAGTTGCTGCCTTGATACAGGAGAAGACCAGTATTGGTCACAATAGTCATATGCGGTTGTGTGACAGATATCTTAAAAGTAGTTGACTGACTTATTGAGTGTCCATCAGATACTTCTAATGTAATTCTATCAGCACTACCCCCTCTGTGAACAAAATAGATATTTCCATTTTTCAGTTCCCTGCAAGTGAACTCTGTGATGCTTCTCCCTGGGTGCAGGATATTTTCGAAGTAACCAACTTCCTTTGAAAGCTCTGGGGTTATAGATACTACCAATTCATCACAGCGTGTGTCAGCATCCACGATTTTGATAAGATTGGGACCCAAACGAGTCCTCCCATTTTCTGTGATGGTAATGTCACCTCCACCAAGTTGGGGTGTATCATTTACAGGAATAATTTCAACTGGGAGGACATACTCACGAGGGTTTTTTAGACATTCTGGTAGGTAGCTGTTACTGTGAACAGCCACTTCTAATTGGATTTGATCTGCATACCTTTCCTTTCCATCATGCAGATATTTAATTTTTTTATTGACAACATCGAGAAGAGTAAACTTCTGAGTACGTCTTGTGCTAATGTTCATATCAACATGTCCATACCAGGGATCACTCTGGAGAGTAAAGATTATCTGAGACTGGCGCAGTCCTGCGGCATTTAGGTCAAATGTAGGGCTCAGGTGGTTTATATGAAAAAAAACCTCTCCACCCTCAGGGACTAGCAACGGAGTGACATGAAGGAGTTTTGTGATATTTTGGAACATTTCTGGTATATCATCTGTTGGGTAGCAGTGTTGTTCATTGAGTTCCATATCGCCATATTGGATCCGAACAGGGGCAGTTGTTGTAGTTGCATCCAAGTCATAGTAGGTTGAGTAGTCAGAATAGTCTTCTCCTTCACATTTGACATGGACATCTTTGGTCACCAAAGCATCTTGTAGGCTCCGATCCTTCTGATTTACTTTGATTTCACCAAAGCACCCAATGAAGGATTCGGATGTTAACTGATCCTCCATACGATCCAAGAACCCACTACTACGGAAGACTTCCTTCATTTTCCCCTGGATACCTCCCAAATACAGATTTCCCACTAAATCCAGTTTTTGTGAGGGGTCAAGAGTGAGAGAGGCAGACTGACTGTCTACATGAATGTCAAATGATTTCTGATCGACCTGGACCCTAACTCTATGCCACTGATCATCATCCACCTTCACCAGGGTATTGTCCAACATCTTCATGCCACTGCCAACGTCTAACACACCTCTGAGATAGCTGTTCATAACACCAATACCAATGAAATCTGTCTCTCGACCAGGGTGGAAAATAAGCAGGGTTTCATCTATGGTTGTTTTCATGAGGAATTCCAAGGTCCGAACAGCTCCGCTAGGTTCGCTCCAGGTAGGGAAAGACACAAAAGAGTCAGGGGTGCTGAAACTAGTTGTCTCCCCATCACCAGCCTCAAACTCACTGCTGCAGGATTCCTTAGTGTCATGGCAATCTGTTAACTCAGGTTTGAGAATATTAAATTGATGGGACTCAAGTTTGACCTCAGTCATGCAGCCACGGAATGGTGGAATGGCATTGCTGAGGTAGGGGGCATCTAGGTCTCCTGTTCCTCCAAGCCAAACTCCCAGGTCAATGTTAAGCTCCTCCCCGGTGTCAGTCACAGGGATGTATGTTGAAAACAAGTCATCAATTGTCATGGTGAGCTTGGCGTCCTGTAGCATGAGATACACTTTGTGCTCCAGAAGGTTATTCAGCTGTATTCCATCAGATGAGGACAATGTAATCTCACCAGCCCCCATGTTCATTCTTGCCTGTGGAAAAACAAAAATGTTTGACTTAACGTAAAATTATATGACTCCCTATTTCTATCACTTTTGTAAAAGCTAATTGTGATGTTTAGGATATCTTGTGCATTTTTAACACCACCACCACCACCTTTTATACGAATATCAGTATCTAAATTCATTCATTCTAAATTCATAGAGCCATGTAGGATGCAATGTTCTCTTGTCTAAACCTCTAATCTGTAATGACATCAAACAACACTTGGTTTTGGTAAGCTGATTTATTGACTCATAGACTCATAAAGTATTTGAGTATAAGCTTCATCCCATTGTAAAGTTAACATTTATGGACAAGAGAAGATACCAAAAAACCTAGAAAATTACACAGGTATACCCACATGCTGACTAAGCTGTATATTCAAATGAAATTTGAAAGTCACTCTCACAAATCAGAGTGACTCTTGCTTAAATTAAGTTGAAAGACGTCTTAAACATACAGTCGGTGCATGGCAGATAAATGCATTTATTTTTATTTTCTGAATGCAATATGTGTGTGTGTGTGTGTGTGATATCTTTATCTATATCTATATCTATCTATCTAGATATCTAGATCTAGATTCAGTACCTCTATTCATAGTGGTGAGTGTAGGTCGATAGGGCAGTATCCACAGTTTGGTGCCTACTCACCTGCAATTTCCCATTTTGAAGCTCAAGGAACAGGTAGTCTTCCATTCCTGCAGCCAGGAGCAACAACCCACTTCGTCGACTGGTCTTGAACTGTAGTGACAGGTGGAAAGTGGAGACATCTTGGATGGCCTGTATTTTGCAGAAGCTGTCTCCAAAGTAGGATGCTATGAAAAGAGGTTAAAGAGTGTCAGCAACAGTGATCATGGCTCTGTAACTGTTGGAGTGCTTTGATTGCCATAACATTCCAGCAAAGTATTTAAATTCTATATAAAATCAAACTGCAAATTCCCCCCAAAAATTATTTCTTTTTTTCATCCTTTGATATTGTGACTCATACAATGGGGCTGTCTCTCAAGGACCTAAGGGTCATGAAATGCTCTCAACATATGTAGTAAATGACAATGTTACCTAAACAACTTGGTAAAAATTAAACTTGTATGTTTCTTTCCTTGATTGCAGAGGAACATTAAGTAGGCTGATTATTTATTTATTTATTTATTTTTTTTGCTGATTTGTATTTTTGTGTTGCAGCAGGGCAACAAACACATTATGGCTCACTGCACTGAAAGAGCACAACAAGTAACCTACAAATGATGCTATCAAATCCTAACTTATCCTAAAACTGCTGGCAACTCCAGGAACTCTGAAGTGGAAGTTTGGAGAAACCATTAAATAATCTTTTTTCTGTGCCTCATGTTAGAGTGCAACTTGCTCAGGATTGACTACTATATTATCAGGCTTGCTCCAGCTGCTCCTGGCTGAAGAGGAGCTCTTCTGGCCTCAAAGGGATTCTCTCACTGAGACATCAGTCATTACCCCTGCGGAGGTTTTCTGGGCATAGAGTCTTGGGGTGTAGGATTTCCCAGGCTCAAGCTGTCTCCTTTCCAATGATATGCAAATTCAGCCACCTGCCTCGGACCGTGCTCTCCGGAGCCCCTGACAAAATGTGAACCACGGAGGAAGTCAATTATTTCCCCATGCACATGCTCCAAAATTAAACTGGACAACCTCCAAGACCCCGTTTCCTACACATGGTTTTCCATGGCCTTAGCCAAGAGACACAGAAAGGGGGCTTTCCACAAGCCACCCAGTTGTCTTCGTAGAGGTGACAGTTCAAGACACAGAAATTCATTGGAGGATGGTGAAAAAGGCACTGAACACAACACAATGGTAGTGTCTTACAATAACGAAGGAGAGACAGAAAATTGCTGCTCTGAGATCGCAAGGGACAAAAATATCTGCAGAAAATCAAGTCGCAGCAGCATCTAACAGCGAGGCAAGGCAGTGGGCTCCATGCCACGAGGCAGATATGACTAAATTACTAAAGACTAATGTTATTTCAGTTAGTAAACAATAAACGAGATTTGACATTCACACTCATAGCTATATATGGAAAAACTATTCTCTCAAGTTTGTTTGAGAACAAGTGTGCGTGCGTGTGTGTGTGTGTCTGTGTAAGGGCTGAGTCTGTATTGCATCCTTGTTAATGCTTCGCTGACAATTTCAAACACTGAAGGGTACATTTGTCCTTTGCTTTCTCATCCTGTAAATGATCTCTTCCATCCCAGATCTGCAAGAAATCCTGGAAAAGTGAAAAAAGACTCATTTTGATGTCAGCAAGGACGAAAAACAAAGCTTATCATCGCCCCCATGCTTTTGTGATTTCGCTAAGAGGCATTTGCTTTTGGTTCCAAGGCTGCTCTGTCATGAGCAAAGTCAGTGATGAACAGTTTCAACAAGAAGCCGAATACACAGACTGACTTTTGATTACACACTGCTGCACAGCACTGCTCTCATGCAGCCAATGAAATGCTATGTTAGTGGATCACACAGGAAATTGTCTTCAGCTTTATCACATGCTGAACATGACAATCCATTATCATGTGAATATGAGCAAGCAAGCAATGAGATCGTGTCATATAATTATAAAAAAATAAATCACACATAAATAATCACATGGTTAAATATTTACAAATGTCACTTTTCGAAGGCGATCGTCAGTAGCCACTACGGGTTACGTCTGATGCTCTTATGATATGTTCAGAGAATTATGGGTAAAGTGAAGGACTTCAGAATAAAAGGGTAACACTAATTGCACAGGAGCCTTAGGATGAAACTAAAAAAAAAAGAAAGAATCTTTTCTTAAAGGCAATTGCATTAACAAAGCAAACTGCAATGAGCTTCATGGTCCTTAAACCTGAGCTTTTGTTGGATTGTTCACTAAGCATGGGGATGAAAAGCTGAAGGAGAAAGTGATGCCAAGACAATTTTGCCTGGGGATTTTCTGGTTCAAATTGAGCTTGCTGCTGCTGTCTTCAGGAAAAGGAGCACATTTTCTAATGGGACACAATGGCTGTACTCTCTGCAGTGTACCTGAACCTGGAATTCATTAGCTGTCTGGCTAAGCTGTGCAAAGCTGTAAATAGAATACATGTATGAAAAGAACATTTTCAGGAGGCTCTGTGTCTGTAAAACGCCTGGTGCTGTGGCACTTCTCTGTTTCTCTGACTACTTGCTTCAGGACTGTGCAGAGCACCAACAGAGGTAAACCGTTTTTGTGTTCACACATTCAGACAAATACGCTGAAAGAGAAACATACCTACATGATGGGGGGGAATCTTGCAGGAATGGCTTTTTGAGTGGAATTAAACCACGAGCCAGTAGTATTCTACTGCAAAAGTCCGCACAAAATAACATCTTCCAGGGACTTTGGGGCCTGGGCTTGGTAGATGTAGCTTAGGTGATTTCTCTGCTAAGGCATCATTAGTACCATCTCTGCTCCCTCAGAATGCAAGCCTGGAGCTGTGAATCCGCTGACAGACTCAGTCAGCATGTGTGTGTGTATACGTGTGTGAGTGTGGTTATCCCACCGTAGACAGCACTCTGGACTGATCTTGGGACAGTCTCTGATGCCCTTTAGCCACCACACCCCTCTTCACACTACTTTATTGTGCAAAGAGTAGAATCCTGGTCTCAGGCCAATGCAGATGGCTATAATTTGATGACTGAATGGGGTTGTATTTATAATGCTTGAAGGAAACCAAGAGTCCTTTTCTTTTTCATGAAAGACTGAATGAATTACCCCGTTGTCTTTCTCTCCCTTTCCTCCTCCTCTCCTACGTCCTCCTTTGGTTGAGCTAGTGACATGTCCGGAAAAGCTACAGGGAAGAGACACAGATCGACCACAAGTGCTAGAGGATTGGAGACTCAGTCAGCTTTGTATCCTGTGACTTAACAGCACCAATGAATCAGACTCCCCTCGCTATGCACAGAGATTTTATGTGAGCGTGGAGATGTGTTTTGAGTCAAGACAAGTTATGAGTCCTCCAAGAAGAAAACCATCCATGAGAATACCAGATCAGATACAGTATAAAAACCCCAAAGCTCTTGAAGAGGTGGTCTCTTTCCATGTTGAGTTGAACATTATTGTCGAGCAACATGCAGGTATTTTAATGATACTTATTTAAAGGTCCTTGTTTCTATCGTATGCCATTTGCTAAAGTATGTTTACAATTTAAACATCAAAGGAGCAAGGCTACTCAGTGTGTCTTCTTCTCCTCCCATTTTACCATAGCAACAGTGCCTGGAAGCCAAACAAACCATCTACTTACGTAGCCCATGGTTAAACCTTGGTTAGCTTGAGTATAAATAGTGGTTATGTTGGTCATTTGTTTCCCTTGCTGGGCTGTGCCTACTACACCAGGGCATAATGACTTCTGGATATAATTATATGAAGGATAGGGCACTTTTAGCCAGAGATAGAATGGGGGAGCATTTAGTGATATAATGACATTTACCGTATGGCAACACGGTAATTACCAAGACAAGCAATTAAATCTCTCTCTCCCGGGTTATGCATGAGTCAAGACAAGGGTCAATAGTAATCTTGTGTGTTACAAGCACTAGTTTTTCAGTTATTTCTGAAGCTAGAAACTCTCAGCGGCCTGTCAGAATATGAGTTATAATGTATAGCAGCAATCAGTTATCTGGTAAATGTATATGTGCAGCCTCAAAGCAACAAATCAAGCACAGATTTTCATCCAGTTTGCTGCAGTTTGGCAGTGCTCTTTATACCCAACTCAGCTCTCATTGATGAGTATTGGTCTAAAGGGCTTAGTTAGGTTCATTCAAACAGAGTGAACGCCGTTTGCCAGGGACTAACGTGTGCCAAATTTGGTTTTGTTTGGTAATGAACTGCAGTGTAACCGCAGATGAAAGTAACTCTATTTGTTCTGAGCCCGCTGGGATGGCAGCGGCACAAGCATCAAGAATTCCTTCTCCAACACACGGCAAAGGTGTGTTAATCACATGCAGGAGGTAAACATTTAACACATAATGGTTATAGAACCGACAGTGCCACACCAGCACAGCACCATAATTAGCTCTGGCTTCGGGAGGGGGGCACAGGAAACGGCAGCGAACCCCAACGCTGTTAAACAGTACAGAGGTGAAAGCACAACTTCACATACCTCAGCAGCACTGTTTTATAAGTCCCCCCCGTTCACTTTTCAGAAGTCACTAGGGACGCACTTTTACAGCCTTCATGGAGCCATTTCTCAGACCAGACAATGGCAGTGTGAAAGCAAACACAGCATCATTTTAACCTCCTTTCAAATCCCCATCTACCTCCTTATCCATTTGAGACAAACCAATGCCAAGTGGAGCGAACAAGTACAATACATAAAAAACGGGCTTGTGGAGCCTCAGCGGGTGGTCACCTCCCTAGCAATAATTAAAACTTTTCAGGACTCTTTCTGTAAAACTCGCACTTACACAGCAGACAGGGGGTGGGAACAGCGACAAAAAATTATGACCTTTTCCTGTATAAGGAGAATAACAGTGTAATGTAATTTCAGCTGTGAAAATGGACCTGTGAGAAAAGGGAGGCAAAGCCATGGAATAGAGGACATGAAAGCCTCACTGTTGTCGGAGTTTGGGTCTGTTAATGCGAGAGAGGCTCTGAAAGGCTTGGTTTCTTTACAAAATGAATACAAAAAAGCTCGCTATTTTGGAGGCTGCACAAAATATGTGGCAGACTTATTTTGCTGAAGACTGATGACATTTGTGAAAAGAAGACATGTTGTCATCCGCTGCTGTTTTCTTGTTCCATCTCTGGATTAAATTCTTTGTATCTGAATAGGGAATCAATGAAGTAAGGGGTTATGCATCCAGTAGAATGCCAGGCCGTGGAAAAGATGGAACAGAGTCTTGTTTCACGTCAAACGTACATTTCAAAAACTCACCAGTATCCCTCCCTAACTCAAATGGCCTACATACGCCCTTATTCGCATGCCAGGGAAAATAATATTTGCAGACATGTTGGCTGCGCTTCAGTTTCATGTTAAATTTGCCATACTCAAACTCACTGCAAGAGCGAACACGGAATTATTGTGCTACTCCTCAAAGTGTAAAACCTCACAATGGGACATTCACTCTTTTACAACACATGCCTTAGCTGAAGTGTGAACCACTTTTTTCCTGTCAGACTCTATGTTCCAGTCCAGTGAGGTGCATGGGGCGAAGTCACAGTTTGTTCCTAAGCTCATCACACCCAGCTAAAAGACTAGTTGGTCATAATGGCCTCGCAGCGATGATCTCACTCACCTAACAACACTGCAAGATAAACAAAGCCGTGAACAGAAGCATTGTAGTGACTCGGGGCACTGCCATAGTTTATGACTCGCTAATACAAAGCGTGCCTCTGTCAGCCCAGCCAAGCTACGGAAGCCATCAACCGCCGAGGTCCCAGTAGGTGGGCTCTGTTTAAATAATCCCCCTGTGACATCAGGAATGACCCCCCCGATCCTATCACACTTCATACTATACGCCCCAGCCGCCCACATCCATACCCACACGCTCTCTCTGTCTCTCACTTTTTGCCAAATAAGCTCGTGCTGCAGCGAGAATACTAACAAACCATTATTTATATAGCTATCTGTAACCTTCTCTGCTCTCCCTCAGCTGGAGGTAGGTGGCGTGAAGGACTTCTTATCACGCAAATAATGAACCGGCTCCTGGGCGGATAGGATGCAGTGTCAAGGGACGTCCAGGGAGAGGAAAGTAGGTATAGAGTTGAAGTAGTGTCATACTGAGTGGCTGAAATCATGCAGCAGCTGTACGGGTGATGCAACTGTTACTGTGTAAATTATGCAGTACCCTCTGCTTAACTGTGTACTTGTATATTTAACTCTAGGACATCCAGGAACCCAGGGGTGGGCTTCTATGTTGACAGGTTTTATTTGACCCACTAACAAAAATTCCCTTTGTTTCTTTTGAAAAAAAATCTATTTAAAAAAAATTGCCTCTTTGGCCTGTTGAAAAGTGTCTTAAAAATGAGGAAAAAAATTGAAATGTCCATATAAATATAATTTAGAGTCAGTAATTCCTAAAAGATTTTCACTATCCTTCTTCATTATTAAAATTTAAATGAAATGTAAATGATAATGAAATAGAATGAGGGTGCTTGATGGTTTTTTTTTCCATTTCAGGTAGGCTGCTCTGGCTTTGCTTCATAGTACCTACGGTGCAAGATTATAGCTGGAGGAAATGTACCAAGTGGTTAAGTAATGGCTCTTAACTTTCTAATATTTACAATGTAAACAGGAAAGTGGGAGAGCAAAGAGTGTTGATTACTGATTAATCTGGATAATCTCCATATATACAATGTATGATATTAGCTAACAGGAAATCCCTCTTAACTACTGCTAGTGTACTACTGCACATTACTAATGCACTGAGCAGTCCTTGTTTAGCCCCCGCCTAAATTTGGACTTTGCCAAGTTTGGACCACACAGTCACAGGCACGCGACCCACCCGTATCATTTGCCTTGCGTCTTGGATCAGAATCACACCAGTTCTTGTCTAATGACTTTCTGTTGCTTGTCAGCAGTTGTTATTCTTTGTGCGATCATGTTTCTGTCAGTTACATGCCGTATTATGGATACACCGCTGCGCGTTGTTGAGTTTTGAGAGCCTCTGTCGCAACACTGAAACTGTTAATTGCATTTGTGAATGAATGAAAACCTCTTGACATGACTGCAACTTGGTCTCATCATTTCCAGCATAACACCTTGGCTATTAAAACGTACTTTTGCAGGCTCCGTCTCATCCTGATTATTTCTAGTGTTGCCTCCTTCACACCATTCCGCAGTTATTTCTGGCATATCAAGAGCTTCATTCAGCGTTTGCTCAGAGAGCTCTTATAACTTTAGTTATGCGCACGAGTGCAGGCATCAGTCACTCCACCACTAATTATCAGCATGACATTGGCTTTTCAGTGGGCTGGAAAACACTTTGCTGAGTAGCAGTTCAGTGTCGTAAATCATTCCACTTAAACGTCAGCACAGGGGAAGAGATTTAGGACCTGGACCCTGAGAGACCTCTCTCAGCGTGGGGTTCGGTGCAGGAGAACACTGGAAAAGAGATGGGGTCTGGGTTTGGCTGCTGCAGGGTCTCCATTTTGGGCCCAGTCAAACTCTTAAAAGTTTGCAATTTCTATTCCTATTCCCTCCACCTCCCCCTTCATGTTTTTTCTTCTTTTTTTGTCATGTGAAAGCATAGACACATTTTCTGAATTCATTTTAAATTTAATTTTGAGAGCACAAAGAAGTGTATACAAAACACATTGATGTGATCTACAGGCAGGACCCTCTTTGTCATGTCATATTTAAAGTTTATGAGTAGCTACTTTAACACTGATTTATACAAATACAGACTTCTACAGCCTAATATGATAGTGAGGCCTTTCTATAAATGAGGCCCCTGGTCTAGCCGCGGGATAAGAGGGGAAACTGTGATACAGAAGCTGCAGTGAAGGGGCCTCCTAAAACCCATATCCGGCCTTAACCTAGGTCTGTAAAGTCAGTGTGTGTTTGAGATCAGAGCGTCACATTAGACCCTGTAATGAGAACCAGCTGAAGGTACACACTACCAGTCTGACCCTCTCCAGCTCAGGGTCATCCTCTATCACCACCGCCCCTACACCCAAACCCTGGAGGCGAAGCTCCTTTATACCCATAACCCACTGTATTTATGCCCAGATAAATGCTTTATCCAGACGCTCGTTTTCTTCTTCCATCAACCGGTGGTACTTATGCGCAGACACACAGATGTGGTGCAAGTACACACACCCACACACATGCACATATTAGTGGCCATCCGCTCACACACTCTCTTGCCACTATCCTCAAACAACCTGTCAATCACTCCTCACAGACCTGCTGGTTGAGTCAGGCCACCCTCAGCTGCCCCTCCCTCCCGCCATTCACACCAAGGCTTTCCACCACACGACCACCCCGCCCAGCGAGCTGCTTTTCTCTCAGTAGCTCGCCTCTCATTTGGGAGAAATTAGGCGCACCCCCAGCCTCCATTTCCCCGCTCTCGCGCTTCCTTTGCCCGCCACTCTTGGCCCAAAATAAACAGCGTATTAGGTGGAAAGCCTGGGAATGCTGCAAAACAACTTGAACAGCACTCTAATCTTTGAGCTCCAACTTTTTCATCCATTTTGTTTTTCCACAGTTTGGTTTTGTTGTTGGGGTACTGATCTGAAGATGGATAGCGTTGGTTTCAGTGGAAAATGGTGGACATGGAGAGAACTCTCCAAAGGACAAGAGAAACAAACCCTCCTTTCCCTTTTTATAAATTCTCATGTGGACCTGATGTGCTGTACCTCTGTTACTGAAAGCAGATATGATTTATTATCATTTCATACAGAAACATAGAATCCTCAGTGTTCTTATATACCATCTATTGTATCTAAATATTCTGGTGTTTTTCATACGTTGGCTTATGTGGTGACTCTTGGGCATATTTGAAATGTACGTCAAGTCCAGTCCAGAACAGCCCATAAAGGACTTCAGCTGCGGACATGTATTTATGGAGACTCTGCTGGGGTTGGACCAACAATAAATGCCCATGCCATATCAGTGATGATGGTTTGAACATGTGCTGTAGTGAGGAAAATTCCCCTGGGCGAGAACAGGCTGAGCCTTCCCCAACTAATCAACCGCTGACAGCAGCTACTCTGTACACCGCAGTGGGCCCTGAGGTGCGGTGTGGTGACACGTGTCCTCCAACACAACCCAGTATTTACATCACTCACTCCCATTGGCAACTGTTGTTTACAAATGCAGCCACAGTAGCAGGCCCATTTTAACTTATGCTTTTGCACCGCCACTGCACTGCGACTTCACCTCTCAGAGAAACTATGCTATCAGTGAGATTTGCGAAAGTCTTTGCCTTTTCAACCACCATTATCTTTTCAGCAAAAACAACGGTTTGACAACCGGTTGTTTGAAGACTCAAATTTTGTATAACAGTTGAGATCTTACAGCTGTGCCACATGTTCCCCAGCAACCGGCTCTGGCACCATGATGGAAGTCCATGAACTGACTGTGCCCAAAAATGTCTAAACATAGCCTAACCAACCACACCAGAAAAAGAAAAATACTTGAAAATGATTGTTGTGTGGACATAGGTCAGCTCAGTGATATTAAATTTACAAGTGGATAGTCTGA
Source organism: Myripristis jacobus (assembly GCA_900302555.1). Taxonomy (NCBI): domain Eukaryota; kingdom Metazoa; phylum Chordata; class Actinopteri; order Holocentriformes; family Holocentridae; genus Myripristis; species Myripristis jacobus. The sequence goes on from OMLB01017280.1 coordinate 79,161, forward strand.
TGAGGTGTTTCTCTTTAAGCTTGCTTGGTTGGTTACGGTTCCAGATGCTATGAAAGCAGTACAACAAACAAAGAGATGACTGGTCTTTGGCATTGTTGGCTGCCAGGCTAATTTAGCAAAGCACCCAATGTTAATTTTAAGATGCAACTTGTAGCCATACTGATGCTTGCCTCAATTCGATGTGGCTTTTCACTTAGAGAACAATTCACAGCAGACTGTACAGCGACATTCAAACATGGAAAGAAAGAAAGAAAGAAATAACTGTGGGCAAAAATAACTTTTTTTTCTAGTCCACTTCCCGTAATAAGAAAAGAGCATTCAGTCAGTATCTGTTTTTGACTTTTTTTTTTTTATTTTAACATATCTCTCTCCTGGTGCTTGATAAGGAGCAGGCCTACTAATCCAAGTGGGGTGCATGCACTTTCTCTCTCTTGTGATGTCTTTTATCTGTACCCTCTCTCCAATTCATCCATTCATTTTCCATATCTGCTCATTCTGCTTATTATTACTTCTTCGGTCTCTTGCTCTGTCACGAGTCTCTTTTCCTAGAATAATCGCAGAGAAAAAGACACAGCCACACCACCTGTATTCCCAGCATTGCACACACGTAAAGCATAGAATGTAAAAACAATAAACACAGGACAAGTTACAAAATGTGTTAAGAACACAGGTGCTAAACGGACACCTTCTCTCTGTAGGCTACCAGTCATTTAATCTTGCACAGAAAGACCTAAAACAAATCAGAGGTCAGAAGTTCAAGCAGAAAAGTTAGTGAATAAAGAGCAAAAGGCTCACCTATATATTGTCTGACAAGAATGACTTTGCTTCATGCTCTTTATGGGTATAATGAGCAGACAAGGTAATGAGAAAAACACCATCGAATGATCAGATGTTGCCCCACAACAGACACAACTGGCACAAGTCTTTTACTCAGGTTTTCATCCATTTTTATCGTTAATGTAGCCGAACAAAACAGGAAACAATGTTTCTGTGCCGACAGAGTGACAAACCACAGGTGCCATTTCTGTTGCACCTTCAGACTCTGAATCAAATAGCTACCTCTGAATCCATAAGTCTCATTATCCAATATTTTCTGACAAGACGTCCTCAAGACCTCTTTTTGTTTCATACGGAAGTCTGGCTGTGTGAGATTACTGCACATCAGGTGTAAGATTACGAATTTACATGCTAGCACACAGAGAAAATCACCTTTGCACATTGAAGAGTGGCATTCAGTGTCTGTTTTATGGACACAGATTGTCTCCGTGGAGAAGAAAGTGCCTCTTTCTCTGACTGACAGACATCCACTTGTCTTGCCGTTCTACGTGTGGCAGAGCAAGACTGGAGAATCTTTCATGACTCAATCTGTCATTGACTCATTATGGATCTTTGCCTGTTTCTAATCCTCTTCATTACCTAGAAACGTCTCTCCCACATTGCTGAAGCAACGGGCAGAGTTAGTGCCAGATGTGGTTGTTGAGAAAAGTTTGGATCGCTGTCCTTGATCACTTACTGATGTTTCTGGAGGGTGATGAGCAACACAGCTGCAGATTTGCAAAAAAAAAAGGTTGATGTGAAGTGTCACAAGCTGAGAGTGGATCTTACAGCTTGCATAGGTATGTAGCATTTGGTTGATGCCTCTCCTCTCACACTTGATCACAGTATCAAATGCCACATTGAGGCCATGGCTTCATCCAAATCATCCAGAATGGTGTGTAGGATAGACACAGGAGACAGCGGAGTGTGTAACGTGTGAGGCTCAGATTCTCCATCTTCTCATTTTTTTTCATCTTGCTGCTCAAAAATGGTTGACACTACATAATGAGCAAACATTAGGTAAGATCTTGAGGTAACTTTCTGCTTTGAAATGGTGGTGGTAGGGGTGGGTTACTCCGCAGAGTACCGACATGCCAGCAACATCCTCACAAAAACAGCTTCGATTGGCTCCACACACCATCCCATGTGTCGTCTTCCTGTCTGCGCTGCTGGAGATGTGCGCTCGGGCTCTTTGATGCTATTTGGCCTGTAATCTCTTGCGTGTAACATGGACAACTTGGAGTATGTTGTCAGGTATAATGAGGCAGGTGTGAAGCACGGGGAGATCATGTGCTGATACAACCAACTTGCTACCACTGGCGCTGACCACTTCTCTGCCTCGACTCACCTCTTTCAGACGGCACCTGATAGCAGCACGCTGTGATTTGACAGCATAGAGACATCAACATATGCGCGGCCTACAAGTCTCACTGGACTGTGCAGTTTCCTTCAGCTTCAATGCCAAAGCCCTCCGCATCAGCAGAAACCTGCGGGGGTTGCTTGGCTCTGCAAATGTGGAGTACAGTTTGTTAAGCACATTTAGGATCATTTTAATATCTCTGCTGACTGTGTGTGATTTAACTAGGACCAGATTCAGTTTGTGGGCAGGAATGTACATAAATAGCAAACGCATAATCCTCTCAGATGCACTGCTGGATTCGTGTGAAATGCCTTAACGGAGGCTTCATCATACGACTGAGCAACTATGGGAATATCCTGCCGTCCACATGATTCCAAACACTTTTTGATACCCACAGTAAACCCTGTGGCATTGCTGGCAGCAGAACAGCGAATAAAGCAAATGAATCCTTAACTTGTAGCCTCTCTGTATCTAATGTACCTCATGCATTCCCTGTAGAAAGGTGCTCAGTCTTTCAGGATTTAGCTTCAGCTGCATTAACTGTGGGGAAAGTCTCACACACTGTGTTGGCTATTTCCTGGTGAATTAACGGAACAAACACTGCAGTTATCTCACTTTGGAAGTGTGAGCTAGTGCAGCTGTAGTTTTTGCACTGAATATTGTTGAAAATCTGGGGCGCGCTTGGAGGAGAAATTGTATATTCCGCGATAATTACCGCTTGCGTTAACAGAATCTGTAAAAAGGCAGTCCTAGTTTAGCAAGCAATTTGATAACACTGACAACTTTGCGCAGGTACTCTCTGCTTTTTTCCATGGTGACTTGTTGGTTTAGGGACACCTTAAATGCCACAGATACAGATGTTTCACTGTTTGTAGCTGTCCCATTTCTGCATGCAGATTGAAAGTACTTGTGATAATGCATGCATAAGACAGTTTTTTTTCCCTCAATCATTTGCCTGCCAACACTTTGTCAGTATCTAACCTTACTTTAGAAGCATGGCATCTATGAAACAAAATTCTCCAGATGTGGAAACGTGGGATATGGGAAAATGGAGAATGCATGATTAGTGTCAAAGAGTCAAAGCAAGAGGAATCATGGCAGACTGAGCAGTAGCAGTGTCACTACTTTAGATAAGTTAGCACCCAGGGCTCTCAGCATATGAATTCTCTTTAGCTGGAGGAGTGCTGGGCTCAGTGTCTGGAATTCAGGTAGCATCAACTTCCAATCCAGCTGACGTTTTTGTTTTTTAAGGGAGTAAGAATATCCGTTATGCTGCTGTCCCAAGTGCTTAATCATTCAGACTGGAAGGATGCCGCACTAACAATACCTGATCTCAGTGAGAACTAGTCCAGAGGTGTATTGACAAGCCTACAGAGAAAGAAAATGTAGCACAGGGTGGATTTGTCCTGACAAAAGCAAAAACACAACCAGTGCATCTCAGGAAAAGCAAGGACACCATATTTGTTTCCCCATTATAATTGCTTTAATTGAAGTGTGATATAAAAGATGATGTTTTCTGTTACTTCTACAAGACAAAAAAGACATTTCTGCTCTTTCCTCTACCATTTGTTGATCTCCAGCTTTCGGCTATGGTCGTGGACCTCCTTTCTGCCTGTTAACCTGTATTACTTGTACACCTGTAAGTCCTCTATTCAGTTCTACTTTGTAAAAATTTGAGAGGGAATTGGCTGTAGTGGCCAATGCATCCTCCCTAAGATACAAGGGTCTAATTTGAGACAGGAAGAGATAGTGTATAACAAAGATATAATCTTAGATATTTTTGATATTCATATTTTGGAAGCAACTGTGTTTTTCTAGACAAGAGTGAGCTGTCAGGAAATATGGAAGAGACATTGAGATCAAGGATGATATAGACAGGGAGAGAGAGAGAGAGAGAGAGAGAGAGAGTGTGACGGTAACATGTGACAGGGGTCATAAGTCAGAGTCAAAGCCCCAATGCCACAAGTTCATATACGCCTTAGACTGCTGAGCCTGAGGTATGCCCCAAAGCCTGAGAGGAAAAAAAAAATGTTTAGAGAGACAACAATGTTCAGAAAGAAAAAGATATGATGAGAGAGATCCAGAGAAACAGGGAGGAATACTTCTGGGAGGCTGAGAGACATCTCATGAGAAATACAAAGAGCGAGAGCAGAAAAATTGAGAGCAACATTAGACAGCCTTTCTCTTGTTGCTGTTCCTGAAAGTTTTGGCACAGAACTTCAGCAGAGAGACACACAAGGTCCTTATTACCTTCAGTTTGCATTGAGATGACAACAATACCAGGCGGTTTGAATGGGCCGCTGTTCAGACAACTTCTGTGTGCATTAAACAGATGTAATTACACGTAGTGCGCCTCATTGCCTCTGATTGATTGCACGGTAATTTCTTCATTTCATCTGAATCAATTTGTTCACAATCCTTCCCTTTGTATTATATGGGGCCTAACATGCATGGATGATGCTCCCCTCAACCAAATGCTCCTCACTGTTCCTGAAATGATCATGTGCATGGCAGACTACAGCTGAACAACTCTTGAAATGGAGAAAGCCCAAATCCTGAGGGTGACAGCACATCCCCAGCTGTTGTTGGTGCTTGACTGCTCCTCAACGACTGAACTGATGGAGGTGTGCACATAGAAGACTAAAAACCACTCTACCGCTGTCACAGATCACTTTAAATTGCCAGAGTGCTGCATTCAGGGCCTAATGGTCTGTGACAGCTGAACTGACGTTTGAAATCCACTCAGAAACTTTAAAGTGAATATCCACAATCTTTAAATTCTTTTAAATAAAACAGGACGCCCGTACTCATGCGGGTAAACAACACAATGAACTGTTGAGTAAGAACCGTGGAGTTTTTGCTCTACACTTACTGGACGATCTCTTTGAACAGACAGGTGGCTCCTGCAATTCCCAAATGCTTCCACCTACATGTCTGTATTTTTGCATGGCTGAAGCTGATATAGGAATAGAGCTTGGATATCTCCCAAATCCATATCCATTTTCCCGACATTCGTGTCCACAAATTCTTGATGCCAAACTAATGGTAGCTAGTTGCAGATACAGTGCATTACTACTGACTAACAATGTCCTGTTTGACTGAATTTGTCAGCGGTATGCCCATACAATCAAAGTTTTAGGTGGTGTAAGTAAATTAGCCATATACAGCTAGCATTACACACCTTCTGCCTCAGTTTTGTTTCCGAGGGGAACGTACTTATGAACACTGTTGTGACAGCTTCTGGTTTTGTCTCGTATTCAGACTTTAATAGGCTGCGGTGCAGACTCTCTCTGGAGTATTTGAAGATTGTGGAAGAGAGAGGCTGGCTTGAGATGCCGCTCACTGGACAACATACTAGCAACAAACCTTTGAACAATGCATGTGTCCCAAGCCTTAAAAATCTCTCTTTAGGCTGCCTTGTCCCTTCATCTATATCTTCTGTCTTGGCTGAAGAAGATTTAATGGGTGATTTTTTTTTTTAATCTTTGTTTTTTTTTCAGTTGACAGTACAGTAGCCTATGAGTTGCAATGCCACATCTGCTAAACCAAATCCAGCGCATGTTGTAAGTCGTATGTGGTAAATCCAAGCACAGCATGCACCACATGTGCCTTTGTTGGCACAGTAAATTCCCCGGTTCATCCATCATCAGGTAGACAAATCTTTAATCTTGTCAGAGCACAATTACATGTACTGATGGAAGTTCCTTGCATGGGTGAGTAATTTGATGGTATAAGGCGTACCATACGTGCAGATGGCTTGCACAGATTTTATGCATAAAACCCACATCGATAAACGTAGTTTTACATACAACGGTGACAGCTCTGTGCCTTTATTTAGATTTATGAGCACATTCGCTCATCTCATCGAGACACAAGATGGCTGTTTGCCCACTTTGGGTGGTGAATATTGACAAGGCTGTCAGACTGTGATGAATATAGGGTCGGCAGAGAAAGATGTTGAAACACAGAGTCAATGAGAGCGAGAGCGGGAGAGATTATCAACAGGGCGAGAGAGTCACAGAGCACTGGGAAAAAGGGAAAGTGAGGAATGTCTTTTTTATTCACTGCTGGAGGCGAGTGCTCTATTGAGATGGAGTCACTGTCTTGACTGAAGACTCTGTAACAAAGCTCTTGACTAAAATCAATGCGCCTACTTGCAAACCCCCGTAGCCAAGTTCAGAGCAGAACCTTAGAGAGGCACCCAAACTGATGAAGCGGAGACTGGAAAAAGATAAACCCCGAGGACGTGAGAGAGTTTATGCAGACAGCTGGTAATTCGAAATATTTATTGTAAGAACTGTTTGACAGGTACTCCCACATATTATTCATTTTCTCTATCTCTATGTTCAAACACACAGTGGTAGCCATTGTAACTTCCTTCTTTTTGCACTTATCCTGTATCTATCCAGGAGTACTACAGGCAAACCCATCATTAATGCACAGCAAAACAAGATTTTGAAAATGTGTTGTTAATCTAAGGAAATCATGAAGCCAATTCAATTTGCATGCACAGTTACACCTCATATGGATTACATCAGGCTGTACGACTTGTCTATGTTGCAGAGGCAATGTACTGTAAAGGCAAGTTATACAGTGTGAAAATCTAAATGTAGCCGCAAGTGGCAATTTCAACAATCCAAGCATCATCGGTGCAATTTGGCCTACAATCTGATAAAAAAGTAGATTCAGAAATCATTTGTTTGGATGGAAGGACAAACTGACATTATATGCCAAAACATGAAAACATGTGTTAAAATTGTTAGACCGCTGATCGAAAGAGGATGTCATATCTGAAGAGAGTGACATGGTGAAGTCTGAACCAAGCACACATTGTCTTGCTGATTTTAGCTGCATAATTTTGGTGGTGTTTGATCAAAATGTGGGAGAAATAGAAAATGTGCACACAGTATGACATTACAGTAAGGTATTAAGATATCAAGGGCCTAAAGAAGCTCTGTGTCAGTTTTGGTCATATTTGAATGAAGAATTGTGCTGATTCAAATAATGTTTCCCTCAGGAGGTCATTTGGTAGTCACTGACAGCCTGGCAATGTCTTCCTCAGCATACAGTAATGCAGGAATAATTTTTTATGTAATTTGCTTCATCCTATAGGAATGGAAAAAAAGACGGTTATATTCTGATGAAACATTTAAAGTATATATTTCTTAAAGCTTTGCTGGAACGGCTCCATAAGGAAACAAGAGGGTATTTTAACCTCAGTCTCATCATCATGTGATGTGACATCAGTAAACTGCTCACGGCATCACTTTATATCATAGGATACCAAAAGGGAGAGAGACACAAATAAAGCTATTATTACTCTCTGGACGGAGAGCCAACTCTCTGTTGCTTAGGAGACAGTTTGTGTTTTGTGCTCGAGAGTTGATTCATCATTTCCTGCGGGTGGAGAAGTGTCCTTGCCCAACATCAGAATCCTCTGTAGGGAAGCAGGGTGAATCGATGGGGTCTCCCTTTTTGAGGATGGTACACTGTTTGTGATTTAGACTAACATGTAATTTTACATAATAATCTTGCCCAGTATTGCTTTAAACAATACATTGACCATTGCCTTACACTTTACTTGATGTGTTGCCTTTTTACTCCCTCACTTCCACTGATAATCACAACTTTCCATGCCTCAGATATTTCGTTTTATTTTATTTTATTTTTTAAACTTGATAAACCAAAAGAATAAAAGATGACTGAAACAGCCATGACTACTTTTGAATTTTACTGACATAGAGGAGAACTTACTGGAGAGTAAAAGACCTTGATCTCGATCACAGAGCCACACATCTGTTAGTCAGGCAATAGGTGATAATTCCTTTTGAAGGTTAGATATTTGGGCTTTCAAGGCTTCAGGCAAGCTTTCAATTTTGTACTCACTACCTCTTTGACCTGCTGTAAGAATCCTCCCACACACCTACAGAATATTTGGGGCATGCACTCTGATTAATTAGTTGTTTACTTACATGAAATGCTAGCCGTATGAAACCAGTTGACGTTTTTCTAAAGAAGGAATGATTATCCATTATGTTCCTTCCGGCTTGTTTGGGAGAAGGAAGGGTTTGTGAAGATGAAACTTTTTCATTCTTTCTATTCGAATAAATAAACGTGCTATTTTTTTTCACCTGCAAAACAAATTGGGAAAAAAAGGGGCTGAAAACTTTCTACAGTACTAAACCAAAGCTAAACCATCTGCAGATGTGCTCACTGATGCTTACCCACTAAGTAAGCAAACCTTCCCTGCAGAATGCTGCAATGTCAATATCTGTGAGGACAGAGGTGCCACATGGTCTGGACATGCATATATTACATCTCATACCTCATCGGGGGATCAAATTCCATGCTGGGGGATATGGTAATTGTAAATCTGAGGATTAGCATTTTGAGTATTTCACAGATCTGGATTATCTGTCAAGCTGGCAACGAGCTTCCTGTAAAACTCAGGTTGCCACTCACAGCCTCTGTCTCAAAAACCAAGCAGAGGAATGCTAAATAACAACAACAACAACAACAATAAAAAAAAAACTGTTCACATTACATCACTGAATAAAATAAATATACATCATGAAAATGTAGGTCATTTTCTTGGGTCTGCATTATTTCATCTTTTCAGTGATTACATGAGCAGTGTTTCACCCTGTTGTAAATAATCCTCCCTAGTACTAATGCTGAAAAACACTTCCACTGGGCTGTTTTGCCTCTCTGCTTCACCTTAAACACAGCTCATAAGCACACAGTGTTCAATGCCTGAGAATCAGCACTGCAGTCAAAACTGTGTCTAGCAGGATCAAGACCAAAGACTACAGTGAGTCGAAGCTACATTCAATATATTCTTAATTTCGTTTCATCCATCCATCCATTCATTCATTCATTTTCAAAGCCGTTATCCTTATATTTGAGTTTGTTTCATTCATTTAGTGTCATTACATTTAACAACAATGAATGAAGGATATGTATCTATTGTTATGTATTATTATGTGGCTATTGTTATGATTCAGTCGTTTTGTTTTTTCTATTCATTCAAAGATTCCCTCTTTATTTGGACTTCAGGTTTTACTAGATGGAGATCATTTTGGAGACTTTCAAATTCTGCTTATCCTAACTGAAGATCTTCCCCCTAAGGTTTGTTCTTGTCTGTATGGAGGGGAAAAGCGAGCTTACTGAATCCAAAGCAAATCTGAGACCACTGCAGAAATGGAATTGACACCAGTCTTACCTGAGAATGGGATTCAAATGCTTAGAGCCCCATGTAACTGATGCTTCAAAATTTGCTTTATCATGATGAAAAACTTTCAGCATTACCATTGAGGTTTTGGCTACGCACATGGTCCTGTTTTTCATGTTAGTCTGAGGATTAAATGAAAACATCTTAAAAAAAAGCCTTAATTTACCATCCAAACAACACAAGCTAACCCAGTTGCAAACTATCTGAGCATAATTAAAATTCCTCTGTATTTATATAAATTCTTGGGTGCTCATGTTAACGGCCCTTTTGGGAGGTTTTTGGACTAATCAGAAAGACTCAGAAGTGTGCTCCGTTTGCTAATGGATGCACACATGATTTCACAGCTCCCTATGCGATTATATTCTTATTAGGGTCAGACATTCATAAAGACTCATTAGCAGTTTTTTCCCATCATTCATGTGGGTGATATCATTTCTATCTCTTTTGTTGTGTGCAGCATTTCTCCTTTGATTCAAGCGCCCCAGTCCCTTTGAACTAATTTGTAAATCACATGAATATTTGCACCCACCCAAACTTTAATAACAAGCAAAAGTCTAAGCACAGACAAAAAGGTTGAGAGGCTCTCTAGGCAAGTTTGAATTATTTTGAAATACTGATTTTTCTGTCAAACTGAAACATCTGAGAAACAGCAGTTATTTGGACAGGCAGAGCACAGTTCAATTTTGTACAAAGGATGTCCTAGGCAGCACATTTCAAAAACAGAAGCTTGGAAAAGACTGGAACAAGCCAGGTCGCCTCCCTCAGTCTGGGAAGACTGGGCTTCGTTTCAAATATTATAGTTATTTGTGACAACAGCAAAATCCCCTCCCATCTACAGCGAGGGGTTACTAGAGGTAATTCCCTGCTGTATGACACGCTGTTCTCAACAAATCAAACTAAAAATCAGCACTTCTGAATATGCTGGACGTGGGTAACCCTCCACGTGTAATGTTTTACATTTAGGTTACCTGATTAATGCTGGCGCACATAATGATAGCATAACTGACCGATACAGACAACCTCTAGACGTAGCTGGCTGGGTATGTAGTCTGTCTCAGACAAATGACAGAATGGGTATTTTCGTCCTTTATACTGCAGTCTGGTCAACAGAGGGTTTCGGAAACACTACACAAAATTTGGTTCCCTTGCTTTGACTCACAGGGCAGGGTGTGGCGCTAACTACAACACAAATAAATCTAGTTGGTAAGTTCTTATAATTTGACTACATGTGTTAACACTGAATTCACAATGCATGCTATAACGCGAGCAATTTTATTACAGTCTCGCACAACTCACTGTACCCACACAATCAACATATTATAGTTCTCAGTCTTGTCATCAGTTAAGTAATGTGTGTTAGTTTACAGCTGTAACAAAAGCCTGGGAATCAAAGTGCAATGTTGGGTAGCGTTAATTAATAGACAAGGGTTGACTGACTGTAGAAACCGTTCTGTTTGTGAAAGCGAAGCTCTCTTATTAGATTTTTATAAGAGGCTCTGAGCCTTTCATTTACTCTGGCTTGATGCTGAAATACATCCTACCACAAGGTGTGGTGCACTTGACTGAAAGATTGTTCTGATAAAAGTCAGCACATGGTGAAAACATGAACATACACTTTATTATTCCATCTGTCTGGCTAATCAGCCTAAATCTGTGCCAGTTTATGAAATTTCCTCAACACTTGGCTACAAAACAATGACTTTTCACAGAGGAATGATATGTTTTATATCATCTGCCAATGTCATATACCCTGTAATTTCTTCAAAACATTATTTCATATATCAGATACTGTTGTTTTTCAGGACTTTTAGCAGTACATGCATAGTTGAACTGAACAGTTATGGTATGCTTTGATGTAGTGAAACAGAGAGTCGATAAGTTGGTAAAGATTTTTTTTCACCACATACTGTATGATTGTACTTATTATAATGAAATCAACATGCAAGCCTTGTCAAACTCATTTCTAAAGCACATTTTAGCCAATGAGATTTCTTTCTCTTTTTTTCTTACTGAGCAACAAAGATCATAAATACAGTTAGAAATAATTAAACGAACACATCATGGATGCATTGGCAGAAACACAAGTAAGAAGACTGAAAAATCTGCTTATAACTCATCCATCTGTCTTTATGCTTGAGATGGCCACACACATGAAAGTCACACACTGACACACCCACATACCCACAAGCACCCAAATTTCCTGCTCTCACCAAATGAGCCCAATGACCCACAGACACGCTCGCTTCCAACCACCCTGACAAAACATTCACAAACACACAGCCAGTGGTAGAGAGAGAGGACCTCTTGCCCACGCTGAGGCAAACACAAGTGCCGCTAGAGTAAAGGTTAGAGAAGAGGATTCGTGACGAGAAGACTTTCAGTTTGAATCCCAGGACCGGCTTGGGGATGGGTAATGCTGCTTCCAGCCGCCACAAGCTCCAGTGAAGAGCCCTTGAGCAAGACACTTAACTGCAAGCTCGATTTCTTCTACTGTTGACATTCAGTGGCTAAAGTAGAAGTAGTAGAGTAGAAAACATGTTTGTGCCTGGGTATCCAGACATGAAGAGCCGAATAATTCTTCAACTTCATCACCTCCCATACCTATCACATCACATGCAAATCATATAAATGCTCTCATGTTGGTGATCTGTTGCTCAGCACACACAATGTGAGCTAAAGTGGAGTACACAGGGAGCTGCTGGCCGTTTTCAGATCGGGTTTGCTTGAGTATTGGCACAAACCAGACCTCGTTTTTACCATAAAGATAAAGGCAGCACATCCAAAAAAAAAAAAAAAAAATTACCAAATTACCACTTCATTTTACTGGATAGTTTTTATATAGTTATATTGCTGAATTTCTGGCTATGAGTTTACATCAAATGTCAGTGGAAGAAAGAATGTCTTGTCCAACTTTGCAAGGTTGATTCATGATTTCATGATTAAAATGATCAGAAGACCCGCTGCCCTCCAGCGCCTTTACAGACAAGTGGCTCAAACTGGTAGCATGTCAACTCTTTACTTGCACTGGAGATCAATGCAGTAAGCAATTGCATGCTTCTTATTAGGTTGGATATGATGTTAAGTTGGACCTGCTGTATATATAATAACTCAGTGAATGAGTGAATAAATTAGGAGTGTTGAGACTTTTGATTCGATCTGCACCTGTGTTTGAATGTGTTCAACCTGCCCCAACAGACAGACTTAGGAGACACAAGTACACAAGTTTGATTCAATCAAAAGTAAGTGGGATGTGAAACCACATTTCTAAAGACACTAAAATGCACCATCAGCCTATCAGTTTGTTAAACTATCATATGATTGTGCCACTCTACATATGGATTGTGGGTGTGCAGATATACAAAGAGCCAAACTTGAATTGAAATGAGGAAATTTAGAAAAACTGGGTAGTGGAACAGCACATGTGCACATCTCCACAAACGTACACACATATACAGGCACACACAGCTTTGCAGCACTGCTTTGCAAAGCTGATGACATGGAATGTGTTTGCTACATTTTACTGCGCACCTCCTTTAACTCTACCATGGCAAGCTTTGAGGTGGTTTTGGATCCAGGAGAAGAAGGCTCTTTTTTAAACATTTATGAGCTGCCGGGCAACTCCTTTGCAGAAGGGAGGGCCCTTCTAGCTCAGGCTGCAGAGGAAACTGCCCCCCCTTCAAAAAAGAAAACCAAACAAATGGCACAAAAAGTTATTTTTCAGATGACTACTGTAAAAGGAGTCTTTGTGTCCTCAAAAATCTGCCCCAACCGACACTTGACTAAGTAGCAGCAGAAGTAAGGACAAATGGAAAGAAAGACTCAAACAGAGAGTACGCAATGTACCCAATGGGAGGGGATTTTCTGTTGAACAGTGAAAGATGTATTTTAGGAAAAAAAAAATCGCCTTCTGGAGCTCTCCTAGCCCCTTTTCCACCAGGAGGCCTTGGCACATTGTCAGGGCGTTGGTCTTGTTTCCAGAGCGTTACTTTCACTGTGACACCACAGCTTCATAAGACCTTAATAAGGTGTTTTATTTTTAACTACTTCTTTTATCTGATGCGGCAGCGCTAACGGCAACGGTTGCGTTTGGTGAGAAGCTGTGGTTAAAATAAAGCACACACAATGTAGAGCCACGGATCCAGTTTGACAGAAAGCTCAATGGAGAAATGTGCCGTAACGTCTGTCCATGTGGAGCAAGCCAGTGTGCACACTAGACACTGTAGAGGTCCACATTTATTTTTCAGGAATTCTGAGGGTTATGGGATTCCTGAGGAATTCCTGCAGGATGGGAGTCAATTTCACTATTGGTCACGTGACTGGGATGGGACAGGAAAAAAAATCAATGGGAGAGGGCGGGATGGGAATCAAAATAACAATAGGTAAATTTTTTATATAGAAATATCAGTTCAAATTTGAATAAACACATTTTTCTTTATTTTGAACACAAAGTCAGTCATTATGCTGTTGTTTTTTTCCTCTCCTGTCTGATCTGCTGGTTGCAACCACTGACTGTATAAAAGTGTGAGCCAGCCTAATGGCCAAGTGGTGTGAATAAAAAACTGAGCAGTACATCGCAAAGGAAACTAAGAAAGGGATGGTGAGAATGTCAAATCATCCACCTAAAAATGAGCAAACCTGTTATTTTGGTGAGCCGTCAACTCAAACGTCTCTCATTTCTTCTTCTCAAGTCATCATGAAATCACATGTCAACTTTATAAAGATCACAGTTGTCAGAACACTGGTGTTTAAGATGCTTTGAGCGGTACCATCCTGGATATTACAGTGTGTTAACAGTTTTATGTCGAAGTCCTTTGGTATTCACACCACCAGTCATGTAAGTGGGATGTAAATGAGTTCTGGCCTTTGGTTCTGAAAATATTTATAGTTGTTTATTAGAATTCAAATGAGGTTGAAGAATTGAATTCCACAGGCCAAATGAAGCAGCCCATATTGCTGACTGCTAATGAATGCTGTTCTGAAATGCACTGATTCTCAATAATCCTGCCAAAGGCATGCCATCCAGCTGGCATTCAGATGTTCTACAGATGTGCTTGATTCACCAAGAATAAGGCCCATGGGAATAAATGCATCCAGAACACTGCACAGCAAGTATATCCAAAGTATGGAATGCGTGAATGATGCATTTACATGAGGATGTTTAGCTGCATGGCTTCCAGGGCAACTGTTTGGATATCCCAGTGAAACCGCGCAGATACAGTATATTTCTAGAGCCAGTGTCTCAGTGGCTCAGTAAGCCATAGCAACTGTTACAGGTTCAAATGTGGTTCACAACCTTTATTTCATGTGATCCTCCTCTGTATATTTGCTGTTGTTCTCCACTGTATACTACAGAACCAGGCTGAAAACTGCATTGTTTATGCAGTGTTTATGGAAAACATGACACATACATATACATGAATTCCAAACTGCCTAGTTTAATTTGTTTCTGCTGTATGAATAATGAGGTTTGTCTGTACATTTAATTAACAGCTGCAATGTAAACCTAGAAATATGACTGATGTTTTTGTTATGGAAGCATTTCTCAGAGCTGCTCTGGAGGCAGAAGTAATCTCATTGGTTGATTTGAACCTCAGCTGGCAGAGCTGGAGAATCAAGTTAAGATTGTGGTCACGAGAATTGGGAAGTTGGAAGTTTCTGACTTGGAAGTTCCTCGCCCACTTCCCACCTCAGAGCGTTCAAATGATTGAGGAGAGAACAAAATGGATTCCTGACTAAAAGTGTTTGTTTGGCTGCTGTCATAACAACAAAAGCTTTGCAGTGCAGCTTCAAACTCCCTTCCACAACCTCAAGAAAAGTTAAAGTGTGAGGGTAGGGTTTGGTTCACATTATTTTGTAACCATTTTTATTCATTTATATGGGCAGCTGTGTGCTTGTCTCACTGAATACACCAGTGGACTTCAAATAATTTCCCTACAAAGTTGCCATGCTGGTAATAAAGTGTCACAGAACTGCATCTTAGATAAACTGGGACTGGGAAACTAAGGCCAGTGAACTACTGTTATGGAGCCTTGTTCTGTTGCTACTAATTAAAAAATGCAATCTGGCCATGCTAAGTTACTTGGGTTAGTTAGTCACTTCCATGATTAGAAATGAATGAAAACAAATAGTTTCATTAAGTGTTTTAATGTATATTTTGGCCACAGGGAATTAATAGATTTCACAATAAATGGTGTTCTACACCACTTTATCCTCCTGACACAGTGCACCTCTCATGGCTTCAGGTGTTTAGTAAAATCATACAGTAGGGCTATGCCTATAGTGGCACTACTCACTGCTTATACCTGCTTTTGCTATAATGGTGACTCTGTTGTCAGTATTTAACCCAACACCCTGGAGCCCTTTTCATTCACAGCTACTGAACACTTTAAATGTTAAGATTCCCATGGAGGGAACAACCTCTGTAACACAGGACACCTGGTCTCTCAAAGCTCCTTTTTTAAATCCATTACGTTTTTTTTTGTTTTTTTTTTCACAGCAGTCATACATTATCCACTTCCTACACAGACAGACAGTTTTGGGATCACTAAGTTTGTTTCCAAGTGACCTCACTCATAAGAGATGTGATTTAGGAGGCAAGTATGGGTTCAGATGGAGACCACCATCTATAGTTTATGGCTCTTCTTTACGACAGGCCTAAGCAGGTCTGTTCAGGTCAAGGTAACATCATTACCCTGAATCATACATCTGATAACAGGATTTCCCATAAAGGACCACGGGAAAACCACGTGCCTCAGAAAATGTCTGTTCAACAGTCACAGAGACACAGCGTGTTACACTTGTGACAGTGGTGTAAAAAATAAAAAATAGTGATGATGTTCCCAAAATAATATGAAGGGGAGAATTATGCCACTGAAACGGTCAACAGGTACAACAGGAATTACTGTTTTGTATTTGTCCATTTAGGGAAATCAACATGATGTGCACAAAGAAAAAAAAACTCTTTCTGCTCCATTTTTTGCTGAAGTTCACTGAGGCAAAATGACTCAGTAGGCAAGCTCTCAGCACAGTTGGGAAGATACAACAAGGCATCCTTCCTGCTGATTGCTCCTCAGCTCCAATTGAACATACTGCAAACTGGTTCCCTGTATCAGATCCCAAACGGTATCTAGTGACTGACTCAGGAACGCTAACCAGCACACAGAGAGGCAGATGGCTGAATAATACCTGACAGTATATCTGCAGTTTTCAGAGACCACAATACAAAAGACAAAACATGCACTAATAGACTGGATTTCACCTTATCTGTGACGTTCTTACATGTACAGTGTCACTTTGGAAAAAAAAAATCTCTTCTACATTGTTATTTAGAGGTGAGTATAATTCCCAGTATACCGATGGAGAGGCATTTTGGGATGCAGAAGAACTAGGCAGTCTAAATGGGCACCCATTATTAAAGAAAGTTCAAAGTGAGGTTTACCCAGTAGAAATGACATTGGCACTAGCACCAATGCATGCGCTTGATAAGCATGTAATTTGTGATAAACTGCAACTAGATTAGTGCAGATTACATTATTTTGGTGGTGCAAGGTCTATTGTTCACATCAAATTACAGGTGTTATCCTTTTTCAGATTGTGCAGTCACCAAGAACAGTGTTCATGAGTGGCTAATCAATGATCTGCAGGGTGTGCAGCATTATTAAACGAAAAGATGTTCTTTGTCTATTTTTTTTTCTTAAAATCATATGGAAGTAAATACTCCCTGTTAAACTGACATGGCTGCTGGTTGGGTTCAGGACTCAAACTTGAAGAATTTGGCAGCAGTAGATGCAAACCTCACGCCCCTGCATGAAAGTCTGCTGCATTACCAAGGGAGCCAGAGCACCTGCATGGCTGACTGAGAAGCTTTAAGTAAACGTGTTGCTGCATCCTGCTGCTCTGTATGTGCAGCAGGGCTTTTTGAAAAGTTTTGGACAAACAGACAAAAAAATCAACTCATTGATAGAGTGAGTGAAAACTAATGGATGTTTTTTTTTTTTTTTTTTTTGCTATGGATTCACATAGCACACTCCAAAAATAAGTTTTATTGTGTGTGGGATAATTAACCCAATAAAACCTGAAAGAGGAGTCTTTATTGTGTGTTCTGGTACGAAATTGTCACAATATGTAAGAGGTGCAGCTGTGCTTTTACAGGAATTGTAACCATCATTCAATGCTTTGTAGCCATGCTATCAAAAACCTAATGGTCTTCCTAGATTTCTTTTGGGGCTTTCCTTTTTGTCATACAAATTACTTGAGTTTAACATTACAAGCAAAAGCTCTTTGTCTGTCCACACATGTTCGAGCACATTCGGGATTGAGATCCACAGCCTCAGCATGGCAATGAACTCCAGCGAATTCCACTTTTAGTTGCCAGGAACATATTTGTGCTCACAAGTAGCTGCATCTTGGATCACAATGCAAGTCTTCTCTGCTGCAGCTGGTGAGAAATTTAGTGCTGAGACTCCCACCAAAATATGCAGCATGAGATTTTTCTGAAGGTGAATCTTTACTTTTCCCAGAGATAGGAAAACAATCAATTGTTGTGTTCTTTTTCCAGAGCTCATCAGTTTTCATACAGTATTTCTCTCTAGCCAAACATTGATTATATCAATCTCTATTTCTCTACCACCGATTCTCTGATCCCACCCCCCCTGAAGAAAGCAATGTAGTTTCTAGTTTAACATTTGTCCAATTCAAAACTGGAAAACATTAATTTGGTTGACAGAGAGCTTGCCGAAGCTGTAAAATGGATTTTGAAATGAGAATAGAATGTGGAGATGCAAATACATACAAGGATATTCATATTTTAAACTTCTGATTAACATTCCATATACTATCTTCTAAAGCACAGTCTGTCTATGTAAAACTTTAGGCTTCATTGAGCTGCCCCTCAGTTAATTTTGACAAAATAGCAGTGCCATTACAGTCACGCTTTTTAATGACTTATTTTTCCTTTTCATACACTGACAGGATTGTTTTATATTTGTTTAATGTGGAGAAGGGAAACAAACACTGGGAGCTTGCTCATTTTCCTAATAGATTTATGTGCATTAGAGCATCAGGGAGCCATAAAAAACAAGTTCATACTTTCCCCTTAGGCCGGCCTTAAGATAATCACAATCCAATGGTTTCACCTTATGGGCTGTGAATTGCTCTCTCACACACAGCAGATTAGCTATTCTCTGGAGGATTGGCCTGCATTGCTAATATCTGAACATGCCATGTGTATCGTTGGTATTTTTCAGAATAATAGATTGAAGTTGGCTCCGCTGAACCTGGACTTCTCTACCCTCACAATGTCATAATGGAATTTTGATCGTACATCACCATCATAAAACATTTTCTAGCTATCGTTCAAACCTGTGTAAAAAGTTACACGTCCAAATGTGTTGAGCACAAGGGCATTGTAGTGAGTTGGAGGAATATCTTTCAACCAGAGCCCCTTGGAAAAAGTGAAAGGAGAATTTCTCCTTTGGTGGATCGAACAAGCGTCAAAAAAAACAACAACAAAAAAATAAAATAATAAAAAAAAAAGACAAGTAAATCCTGATCTTGATGAGAGCTCTGCATCTCAGCACAACATTGCACCAAAGCTATGCTGTTCTCAACAATGTGTCAAAACACCCAGTTTGTCTTTTCTGTGGTCTCTTACATAAATGGAGGTTTGTCCTGAAGAGAAGTTTTGGAATGCTAGTTAGCATTTTTGGCAGCAGAGTGGCTGGATGCACTGGGGTCATGTGTGGTCAGTTCCCCTATTCCATATCCTTACATTCCCAAGAGGCCCATTCCCATAAACCTATCTGGCATAATCTGGTGAATCTGACTGCATAGTTGGCCACAAAACTATGGGCTGCTCTCAGTGCATGCTGATGTCTCCTGTCATCTACATCTTTTCTGGTTTGGCGGATCATTTGTTTACTTTGGTTCAGCTGCTGTTGTCTGTCTTTCTTTCCTTTCTTACCACTTTTGTTTTTCTCCACCAGTTTCGTTTCATTATAAATGCTCATTTTTCAGCTTCGTTTGAAATTTCAAGAAATTGGCTTGATGTTCTAGGACGCAAATATGGATTTGGTGCACGTAAAGTGGGAGAAAAATGTTTCCTCTCCACAAAAAGATGAGGCCAACAAGAAGCAGACATGACTAGAAATGGGGAGACTGACATTCCATCTATGGAGTGGACCTTAAGGGTGTTATGGTGAGGGTGATGGATGAATGTAGACTTTTAGCCTGAAGAGCCGAATTTTCCTGTTTTGTATGGAATGTTTCCCTTTTGTGGCAGCAAACTAAATGCCGTTCAGAAAGTGGGCCCTGATTTCCCTCTCCATCTTCACGTGCAAAGGTAAACAGGAGAAAGAACCTGTTGAAGGAGTCACTGAATCATCAGAGGAGGCAATTAGCCATGCTGTAATTTTTTTATTATACAGTTTCAGCATAAATTTTAGCTATACTGATGTAAATCTCGAATGGAGAACTGTGCACCAGTGTGAGATTGTTGCCATAGATACCAGCTTTTCAAAGTCTGCAGTAATGCAAAAGGCAGGGAGTTATATTGGTGGGCAGTAGGATTAATCACCAGTGTGCACTCGCGTAGCGTGACAGAAGGTAATGCATGCTTATTTAAATGTGAATGTCCCATACTATACAGCATAGCTTGACTCTGGTAACTGCCGAGTCCCAACTTGTGAATGCATTTTGAATTTTGAGTGAAGGTTTGATTTGTCCGAGCCTAAAATTAACATTAGCCCTACCCCTGCCCAGAACAACGACCTAAGCTTTTGGCTTGTCAAACAGAAGAAGATGATGTGTCCAGTTCCCGTTATTGTCACACATGCCACAGCATGTAATCTGTGTTTCAGATCATGCTCATTTCACACAATTCAATGAGAATATACTGTCATGTTTTGCATACTTGATGCTGTCAATAAATAAAAAAATACACCTTTGAAAAGACGGTTGGATGAGGGGTTTGTATTAGCAGACGAGGCAGACGTGCTACAGCTCTGCAGTGCAACTCCTCACTGCTCCATATATGGGAGGAGGCTGTGCAGTCAGACAAACCAAAATTCATGGGTCAGATAATTTCCTCTGGTTATTTTAAGCCTCCATAACCGGGGATGACGAAATGGCTTTGGCCCCCTAACACTGAGATCTGTGTGAGCCACAGCACATATACACGCCCTTACACACACACACACACACACACACACACCAACACGCATGCTCAGACATACACATACACACATGAACACACACACACACACACACAGATCCCCACCCTGGATCTCTTTCGTCCCCCTTCCTCTTTCGTCAGCCCCATGTGAAGCAATGCACTCTTTTGTTGGTTCTCCCGTCTGGCTATATTTATCTGGCGCAATCTATTCCAGACTGTCATCTGCCAGATCCTGGGCCTGGTGCTATCCCCCAGCCCCCTTGATTCTGTCTGAACCCAGCCTCTGATGAGGCCGTCTGGCGTCAAATTACTCAGACCACTTCACGGTCCCTCGGCGGTGGTGATGAAGATTTTCAGCAGGATAGGAGCTAGCGGATCAGCCTCCGTGTCAGCACGCTGGGAAAAGTGACTCTCCTAACTGCAGCCTTCTGCTGCCATGTCGTGGAAATGACAGAGAACAAGTCAACTATTTGGATGAGTAAGGAGAGGTCACATTTAGTACATCAGCAAGAGAGCACTTTCATATAAAATAAAAAAATATATATTGCATATCTTGGTCAGGTTTAACTACAGTCAGTTTAGTCATTGTGTCATAACTTTGCATTGTGTATTGGGTCTTAATACTTTGTAACAGTCTTCTCCATAATTTATCTCCTATCACTGAACATACACATGTGACCAAGGCTCAAGACTGGAGCTGCTGGAGCAAATAAGTTTTTAAACTCAAGAGTTAATTGAAAGCACAAAACCATTAGTTTTAAGTCTGATGTCTCATGATCAACCACTGCGGCCTTGTGTTTGTGACTCATACCCCCTCTGGGCTGGAGGGAGTCCCCACACTAGCAGTAGATTTCTCTATATTTAAGATTGTGAGTCATTTTCATGTGCGAGCTACCACCCTGGCCAGGCTGTGTTTATAAAAATAGCAAACTTCAATCTCCGAGGTATAATGTTATATATATCTTAACAAACTTAACAACTGAGCAACTGTGAAATTAACAAGTGTGTATTTCAACATACAACACATGGCTTTTGCTTTCATGAGTTGAACCTACTGTTGTGGCTTATGTAGCCTCGTTCAGGATTAGAGCTCGCTGAAAAAAAAACAAAAGGCCCCATGAGTTGGAGATTTGCTGCGAGAACAAATACAAAAAGATGTTTACTTGATAACAGACTACTCCCTCCATTCCTGTTTCCAGGGCGACTTAAGATCGAATAGTGAGCATTCTTTACAACCTGAATAACTGCGGCGCATTCGGCACGCTCACATTCTTTCACCGCTGCTGTTTCGTCTATATTAGGTTAGGGAGATGGAAGGACATTTTGATTAAAGCCTCCAGGTCTGGCCATGCTGCGCACCGACCAATCTAACTCCAGATGTCGGAGTGGAAACCTCAGCCCGTCCTAACACATCTTAGATGAATCAGCCCACCACTGGAAACATTTCCCATGATTCATGCAGCTTTTCCAGTGCCTTGGAGCTAGTAAATCTATGTTACCCATTAGCCAAATCACTTTGAGTCCACTGATCAGAGCATGCGATTTACACGCAATGTATTATGTGCTCAACAAAGCGCATGTCTCTTGTATCTAATTTAGCCGTTAATGTGTATGTTATAATAACTTGCTGCAGATAACAGAGGTTGATAATATTAGCAGTTAATCTGATTCAGGATCAACTAGAAGATGCTGACAGCTGCAGATGGGAGGTTAAGCAATTGTAATTCCATTGTAGCCCTTTTTTTGTTTATATTTTGTTCATTCAGTTTATCTTTAATGGATAAGAGAAACAATAACAGACAGTGTAGAACGGAATCCTTTTTGTTCAACCAAAAAGTGATAATGCCTATTATCTGTGAGGGAAAAAAAAAGCAAAAAAAATACCATAGAGACCACTCATATCGAGACATCTGCTCATGCATAATTCCTACTTATTGAAAAATTGGCAGTTCTGTGATGATGAGAAATTTCTCTTGAGTTTTCATTTTGGGCACTAAATTCCCCAACAGCTCTTATCAAATATAAACATGCTGGATACAGTTGCTGCAGTGGGGAAGAGTATCACTCTGCGTTTCTTGGGGACTTAACACAAGCTCTGACCTTAAATGCTCCATTGCAGATCTTGGCCTCTTGCTGTAGCTCTCCTGCGATCCTAATGAGCTTGACATTATCAGTGTTGGCCATCTATTTATGATGGATTCATTTGCATCTTTATTAGCAAACCTGTTGGTTGCAGTCATTATTTGTTACTATTTTTCACTTTTTATTGCATTTAGTTTACACGTATCTCTTGTATTTATCTATATCCTATTCTCTGCTGCTGCAATGACCCAGTTTCCCCACTGGTATCATTACCGAATCTAATCTAATCTAATCAGCAAGTCATCCAGATACAATATAACAGCGGTTCCTGATTGTTTTCATCTCCCAGACCCCCAAAAGACATACACTGGGTCAAGGGGCCCAGTTTAATATGAATTGCTCCCACAGACCCCTAATGTGTCTTGTGTTAGGGTAGCAACTGGTAATTGAGGACGAAAATTACATAAGAGTCCAGATTAGAGGGAAGGGACAGTGAGACATATGATCCGAATATATTTTCCAGTAACATCTTCTCTCTGTAGGAATATCTTCTATACTGGAAGACATCACGCCAAAAAGTGGCTAAAGAACATTTGCCAAATGATCAGCAGTTTCAATCATTGAGCTTATGGGAAAAGTGTAAGTGGGAGGGGAGAATGGCAAACATGCTGAACTTCTTTGATACCCCAGTGCTGGAGTTCCCTTGAACAAGGAACCCACCTCTTTTCACAAAGCAATGCACCAGAGTAAATGTGTGTACGTGCAGCTATTACCCCAGATCTTGCTGTGGGTGAAACTGTGTCCTTAGAATTACACAAAATTGCATGGTGAAAAGCTAATCATAGATGCAGAAGGACCCACCCAATTTGAAATCCAAACCTGACACTTAAATACAGCAATCCGGGTGTAGACCGTCCATCTGTAAATCTCTACAAGACCCCCTTGCATCAGCTGAAATGTCTGTATCTGATTGACGCTAAAAGGGTTAAAACAACATACCACAAGATGCTCTTTGACCTTCCACCTAAGGACGGAGTCTGGGCCTCTGTTTGTGTACAGAAACTCTTTTGTGTACACACCCAGGGCTAAACGAGGTCTGTGTGTGGGCTGTCTGCCTGCCCTAAGCAGATCAGAGCCCTAAAATATAATCCGAGCACCCTGTCGTTGACAGCCAACAACCTCAAAGAGAGCACTGTGGGAAAGATCATCTGCCAGGGGAGTATAGAGTCCTCACAGTGCTTTTGCATCACAGTGAGAATAAACTGAGCTACGATCGCTGCTTCTGGGGGCCCTGGGCCCTCTGCAGCAAATGTGACAAGTCTGCCAGAGGTGAATTCAGCAGGAAGGCAGAATGTGCAGCTGGCTCATCTGTAACATTGTCAAGGAAGACTCAAGCTGACAGCTTCATTACACGAGTTTCTCCCGCGTTAACTGTACACCTAAGCTCTCATTCAGGGAGATAAATGATGTAATGGCCTTCCACACACTGGAGAAGGGACTGTCTAAGGGATGCATTTACATTTTGGATTTTTGGCATCAGCTGACATTGTTATCCACAGAGGCTTATAGTGAGTGAGCACTTTGCTGCTTAGTGTTTTGCTAAAGGACGGCTCAACAGGACATATCGCCATCGCAGCAATCACCCTTGCAATCTTTCAATTACAGGATCATCACTGTAATCACTAAGCAGCCTTCCCGCCCACCCACTTGAATGTAAAAACCTACCTGTAGTAGAAAGATCAGGTTATACCGTAGCAAGGCAAGGGGTGGAGTCGGGGAGCAGCCCATACAACTAACTTTGGATTCTTGAAGTGGTGTTTGCCTCAGGCCACAACCCAAAAAGTTCATTAATAAACCATGACACACTCAAACTTGCCTTCTCAAAGTGTCAAGAGAGAATGTCAGACAGGCAGAAGGGAACGAGGTTGTATCATATTAGAAACGTTATCAATATTGATTTTCTCCCATGCTCTGCAATTTTATGAGGGCCTCATTTTCATATACCCACAAGCTTGTTACTGAGAAGAATTTGATGTCTTCCACCGAGCGTGACTGAAACATGTGCAGCGCTAGTCATGTTAAACAGGGGGTCACGCTGCCCAGGACATTGGCAAAAAAATAAAAAATAAAAAAAAATACTGTGTTCTCCAGAGAAATCCCAAGAGTTCATTATCTTTTAAGTCGAAAAGACATGCTCGGAAAGTAAAATTTGCATTTGAGCATTCAATCCACTCATTACAAAGTCTATCCTTCTTATGGACAATGAGCATATAACAACTCATTTCCTGAGGATGTCTTAGTCTGTGCACACCACATTTATTTTATGGACTCCCAGTCATTCAGTCACAAGAGGCAGATGGATTTCCATAAAGACACTTTGCATTCTGCACTACATTTATAAACACTTTGATTTTCTTGTCTGGATTCACACCAACCGCCACATTTCTGCTCTGTCCTAACATTGCTCTGTGTAAAATCAGAGGTGAGGTGAGGGTCACCTAGCACGTCTGTTGGACCAGCAGAGCCACCAGAACACTAATCTCATCAATTTCCTAATGCAAATATTGGACTTATTAATCTTCTGTGCAGACACTTGTAGTCACGCCGGTCGCCCTGCCAACTCTCAAGGAACACATGGAGGCCTTGTATACAGACGCACCACCAAGCCCAGCAAAATCCATATTTATTTTTTTCTTGTTACCATAGTGACATTATACTCGAGGGGAGATAGTACACTCATATGCCGTCTCTGGATGCAAATCCCCTCTTTAAGCTTTGCAATTCAAAGTGCAAACACATTCAGGAGCGAGTCATCTCTAAAACCCTCACAATTGTGCATAAATCATTAGGCAGTGTTTGTATTAGACGTTGTTTTTTTTTTTTTATAATGTGTGAGCAATTTACAGGCGAGCATCCAGAATTTAGCATAGCCCGATTCAATATTCGTGATGCACTTATAAGTGACTTTTTTTTCACTTTATGTATTTGTAGTGATTCATATCAGCATCCTTTTATTGGTTTTGCTCAGAATCCTTAGTTAATGGAGCAACTGCTTGTGTCTCCTGTTTGGTCTCATCTGATCCATGACGTGCAGGAAGAAGGGTGGGAGGGGCGGGAGGCGGCAGACTTGAGGAGGATGGTA
>OMLB01017281.1:0-11581 GCA_900302555.1 Myripristis jacobus
TTTCTGCATTTAAAAAAAGGTGTAAAATCAGTAGCAAGTGGCAGGAAACGTAATAAAATGTTGAAAAATGCCAATACTTTTAAGTTATCACTGCTTGCAGCTACTATTAGCCTACTATTGCTCCTACTTCCATATACTGCCACACTATAGTACGTAACATTAGGTCAGTGTTGACAGTAGATAACACACTGACACTCATTTGGTGAGCACAAAACTATTATATAGTACACTACAGTGCATAAAGGCATAAATGGCTGCTCCATAGGAACAATATTAGTGTAACTAGGAGCATAACTGTTTTTTACATGGTGCAATTCTCCCTTTGGTATGTCCTTGTTGTAAGCAGTGAAGCAGTGACCAGCAGGACTTAACAGTTCAGTTTCTCTCTTGGTGGTCTGTAGCATTTCACATCACATTTTACCGTCTGCTCAGATCACTGGGAACTTCAGCGGAGGTTGTTCTGATCTGATAGCAGATACTATCCCAAACCTTTGCATAATTGAAAACCAAAAAAGCAGGAAGAGCTGAAGTGAGCAGAGTAGATACAGTGTAATGGAAAAGTTCCCCTATGACACTTTGTCTTTCAATTGTCACCTGTCTGTAGAGCAGCCAGTTGAGCCTTGAATACACAACTTGGACATAGTACAGTAGTCCTCTCCAGCACAATTCTTCTAATTGTGCTTCCTAGCCAAATCCATCCATGACACATAAAGTCCACACAAATATTCATAACTGTCAAAATGACATGACAAATGATTTTTATTTTAACTTGGCACAATCACTCATACCTTATGAGCTTGGCATATTTTTTATGTTTTATATTGATGATTTTTTTTTTACACATTATTTTGTTGTGTGATTAAAAAAAAAGTTGTGTTGCACTGACATTTTTTCAAGTCAGACAAGGGTCATGTGACTGGTTGTGGCTGGTATACTCCTAACTTTTATGTTACTGTACTGTACTAAAACTAAATGTTTAGTGTGCTTACAGTGGACTTACTGTCATTGATAAATAAGCATTTCTTTGACCATTATTTTGAGGAGATTATCTCACAAGCAACACTGTCACACTCATGCTGTGAACTTTCTAGAACATCACTTCTGTCTCTGGGCAGACAGTGACACACCTGCCTGTCATTGGCTACATAACACACACACAGTGGCATTCAGGGTTTCTGTAATTTGGATTTCTGTGTTCTTTTTGTGCTATGAGTGTATTTGGATGCTGAATATTTCTACAGTGCAGGTGTATGACTTTTACTTTAGCAGAAGATCAAAGTATGTCTTTCATCACTGGCCATGAAACTCACATTCATCTATGTCTATAAATATTTACCTTTCAGTGTAAAATTCTAAGCAATTTCAATTTGACTCCAAAATTCCTAAATGTCCCTGAATGCCTCTATGTTTCTCTCCTGTTGTGTCTCAGTGGCCACTGGCACTGCTGCCACTACATCCCAGCCTTTGCCCCAAACACCAAAGCAAGTCCCTAGCAATCACCCCAAACACCCTAGCAACCCCATAGCAACCACCCCAAATACCATAGGAACCATCCAGAACAGCATGGCATAAGTCCATAGGCATGAGTCTAGTTAATTTTTAAAATAGCTTAATTTATATAATTTTGATGTGAATACATGTTTAAATAAAAGACTTCACTATAATAGGCTGTCTTTGTTATTTATCTGATGTATAAGATACATAGATTAAACGGCTCAACTAAACTCTAGTGACAATAAGTTTAAGTCTAAACTCATATAGTAGATGTTTACTGATTGTCAAATAAATTACCCAACATGCAACTTTTAGCAACCAAGCTTAATTTCATCCACTAAGCCTATAGATGACATTTATAGGAAACACCACTGCTCAGTCAAGAAATTTCCAGTAGATTATTAAGAGAGTGATTGGTCTGTTCTGATCAAAACAATATTTTGTAAAGTGCCTGCATTTTTTTTTAAATCCAGTTGGTATTATGCTTTTTTTTTTTTTTTTTTAAGAAGGCTCAATTTTTCAATTGTAAAATTGAGGCTAATTAATAGTTTCACTACTAAAAAGCTATTTGATTCAGAAAACAGCGACGTTACAACCACACTACTGAGAAATGAAGTTAAACTAGTAATGTCGCTACTTGTAATGCCGCTACTGCCCAACACTGGTCAAAGCGAAGGTTGCAGCAAAATGTTTGATTTTGATGCAGGCTAAGTCAGAGACGTGGTCTGCTGTGATTAAAAAATAATAATAATAAAGAAATTAAAAAAAAAAAAAAACTTTATTAAGTAACTGTTTTTTCTTCACCCAGTTGGTATTATTATGCTGTTTTTTGAAGAATGCTTACTTTTCACTGTTGCTACACTTAAAATTTCAAATAAGTGTGAAGCCATGGTCATATCATCTATTGTACTGCTAATGAAGTTTGTGGCATAAATATCAAGATATAAAATTTTGTCCATATCATAACAGAAACAGAACTGAAGTGGGTGAGGCAGTAGCTCAACAACTACTGAAGTAAAGTATTTTAAGTCAGTGGTTCTCTGTGTCGGGGGACCCCTCGGTTTGTTTGTTTTTGTTTTTGTTTTTTGAGAACCACTGCTGTAGAGTAATGTCTTTATGGAAAGTATTCAAGGTAAAAATGAATGAACTCCAGCCAAGGAGAAACTCTAAAGTGACAGTTTGGATCAGGGAAGGAGTTAAAAAAACAGACATGGTGGATGTATTACACTCACCTGGACCAGCAAACACTGCTATATGGGTAAGAATCTGAACTTTTCCTTTCAGTTTACATCCACAGCTTTTATTATGGTGTGTTTACTCTGCAACAACTTTCAGTCCTGTTGTAATGAAGCTCAGGAGACTATATGTTTCATTTCACTTCATTTCATTTATTTGTTTCACACATGTACAAATAAAAAGAGAAAGGCGGGGAATCACATAAAAAACGACAACAACAAAAAACAAGAAAAATATGTGTGAGGTGTGGTTAGAAATCTATAGAGGCTTATATGAAAACCACACCCAAGAAATATACATATATAAAAAAAAAAGTAAAATCATAATTCATCAATACAAATAGACAATGATTTATACATTTAAAAAAAAGAAGAAAAAAATAATATAGAGTGGTTCTATTTTTCTAAATCAAGAAACTTCAACAGAAGAGCATTTTAAGTTTCTTTTTGTATATGGACAATGACAAAGAAGAATCAGTTAAATTATTCCACATAATAACACCACAATATTTAATAGAATTGACCACGGGATGTTTTATACAGTGGAAGATTTTTGGCTTGTCGAGTTGAATAATTATGGAATTGAGACTTACTGACAAAATAACATTGAAAACCAAGAGGTAAATCATCAGTCTCATGTTTAACTTGAAAAACAAATGTACAGACTTGAAGAACGTTGATACCAAAGATAGTTAACAGTTGCAATTTAAAAAAGAGAGGTGCACTTGGAGCAATAGCCTTGCAAAAAGTTGCTATTCTAACAAAACGCTTTTGTAACAATAATAATTTGTGCAAATAAGACAGAAAAGTACTTGCCCACACAATATTACAGTATGTTAGATACGGATAAATTAAAGAATAATATAATGTAAGAAAACATGAACTGTGTACAAAATCTCTTATTTTTCTTAAAATCCCAAGCGATTTTGTGACCTTTTTGCAGACAAAGCCAACCTGTTCTCTCCAAGAGAGTTTATCATCAATTAGAATGCCCAAAAAACATGTTGTTGAAACTTTAACTATTTCTTCATTATGAATATGAAGTTTAATTTGTTCACTGTCATATTTCCTATTCCCAGCAAATAGCATGAAATTGGACTTCTTGACATTTAGTGAAAGTTTATTTGTTTGAAACCATGTTGAGTAATTCATAAGATCGTGATTTAGGTCGCTGATGAGAGTTGTTAAGTTTCTCTTTGAGACAAAAATGCTGGTATCATCTGCAAAGAGGAAAGTCATTGTGGTGTTAGATACTGCTGCAAGGTCATTAAGATACACAAGAAATAATAAAGGTCCTAAAATGGACCCTTGAGGTACACCATATTGTATTGTATTTCTTTTTGACTCATGACCATTAATAAGAACAGACTGGTTTCTATTGTGAACATAATTACTGAGCCACTTGTGAACATTACCATGAAAACCATATCTAAACAATTTCAAAAGCAAAATAGTGTGGTCTACAGTGTCAAACGCTTTTGAAAGGTCTAAAAAAATACACTTATTGCAAATTCGTTATCATCTAATGCTTCATGTATTCTATCAGTAAGTTCTAAGAGTGCCATATGAGTTGAATGATTTTTACGAAACCCATATTGATGATTATAAAGAATATTGTGTGTTTTCAAGTGTTCCAGGATTCTTTTGTACACTAGTTTTTTCTAAAATCTTTAATGGATGTATTTATTTTTATAAGATTTATAAGTAGCCAAATTTAAGTGGGTTGGTGAGAGAAGATATTTTCTGTTCTGTAGAGTTTATTTTTAATTTTGGAGGACTTTTCCAACCCAGCAGAAAACCAAGGGTCGTTGTATTTTTTCCCACTATGAACAGACAGAGCAACCAGTGGAAAACATTTTGTGAAAATTGAATTAAATAGTTCTATAAATTTTTCATATGCTGACTTTACATTACTCTCCTTGTATACCTGTTCAAAGGTGACTTTTTCCAGCATTTCTTTGAATTTTGCTTTATTGGTTGAGTTAAATTTTCTGTAACTGATTGCAGAGCTATTTTTTATTTCCTTTTCTCTCTCTAATGAGACAATCTGAAAAATTGGGAAATTATCTGATACATCTGTGAATAGAATTCCTGACTTTGTTTCATAGTTAAAACTGTTAAATAGTATGTTATCAATTAGTGTGGCAGATTTATTGGTTATTCTGGTTGGTTTATTGATAGTCGGATAAAAATAGTTTCCATGTAAATGATTTAAGAAATCTTCTGTGGGAGAACGAGCTTCACTTTTGAAAAGGTTAATGTTAAAGTCCAAGGATATGACACATTTTCTTTTCTTCATATATAGATAGATTTACTTTATTGATCCCAAACTGGGAAATTCTCATTTATCAGCTCTAAGACATTCATTAGACTATTATTAAAACAAGAAATGTCTGTATCTGGTGGACGATAGATGCTACCTACTGCCACATTTTTGTTGTTTTTGTGGGACACAATTTCAATGAAAACTGATTCAGCCTCCACCTCATCAGAATTTAACATAAGATCAGATCGATTAACAAACTAAAAATTTTGATGGACAAAAATTGAAACGCCTCCACCAGTCCTAGACTTTCTGATGAAGTGAGTAGAGTTATAAGAAGGAAGTTCATAAAGGCCTAGTTCTTTGGATTCTTTTGTAAGCCATGTTTCAGTAAGACAGATAGATAGATTTACTTTACTGATCCCAAACTGGGAAATTCCCAAAAACTGGGAAATTCCCAGTAAGCGATTACAGAAAACTCATGGTCTAAAGAAGATAAATAGTGTACCAACTGATTATAGTTTTCTGAAAGACTGCGAATATTTAAATGCAACACTAAAAATAGATTACATCCAACTGGAAATGATTCCATAAGGTTGTTGAGACAGATTTCATTATAATATTCACAGGAATGAGAAATGTTACTAGCTGAAAAAAAAATTAATATAAGGGACAAAATCTGAATCGTGATTAACACTTTCATTTTTGTTTAGATCAAAAGGATTGAATACCAGAGTGTTATCAACTGTAAACCTATGATTTGTAATGAGACTGTTAGACAGGGATACAAGAAATTCTTCATCATTAAGTTGATTAAAAGGAAATATTGATGCACAATTTTCACAGGTCCATGATGACCACATGCAGGATAACATTTTAGGAGCAGGTGTACATTTTAAATGGAATTCTTTGTTACAAAGAGAACAGTGAAAACCTGAACCCATAAACTTTTGACATTTTGGACATTTGTTTTCCTTATCCATGTCAAGTTGTATGAAAACTGTCTTAAACAGGAATCATGTAAAATAGTCTCATTAATTGTACTCACTCTAGGTTGAAGGAGAAACATTTTCTCGCTCCGTGGGTGATTTAGAGGGACGATGAGTGATCAGCTTATCATATATCAGATAAGCAATGTCTCCCCTTTTTCTTGCTTCTTTCATTGCTGGTAGCAGATCCTTGTGCCTCTGTCTAACAGCTTCTGAGAAGTCTTCATTGACAAAAATGTTTGTACCCTTGAGGCATTTCACTTTCTCCAGTACGGCAAGCCTGTCCTTATATCTGAGGAACTTAACCACTATTGGCCTTGGTTTTTCTCCTTGGCCAGGTGGTTTACCAGAGCGGTGTACTCGCTCTAATTCAATGTGCTTGTGGTCAAGTTTCAACTTTTCTGATAAGATTTTGCTGACCTTTTCCTCAGAGTTGGACCACTTCTCATGGCCAGTCTCTTGAATTCCTTCAAAAATCAAGTTGTTGCAGCGAGATTGATTCTCCAAGTAGTCAACTTTACCATCCATGTTGTTGAGGCTTGAATTGGCTGATTTGATGTTGTTATTCAGCTCTTTACACTGGATTGACAGGTTGTCAGTCAGAGATTTTAGGTCATCCACATCCTTTTGAGTATATTGTAGACTTGATTTGATGTCACAAAGCTCCTTTACGACACCATCTAACCTTTTGTTGAAAGAGTCCATAAGCATTTGAAGAAAACCTTTGAAGGTACCTTTCTGTTGTTGGAGTAATTCCTTGTAGATGAACTTATGTTGTTCTAGGAGGTCAAGAACCTGTGCAGCGGTGATTAAGTCCTCATCACTGTTGGAGGGGGTGTGCTCCAGTATCATATGGGCGCTCATGCACGAGCACATGCACGGTCACGCACGCAGCGCGCGAACATGCCGTCCTCCTGCTTCTGCAAAATGTGTACAAATTGTTTGCTCCATATCGTGCTAAAGCAAAAATGCCCCCCTCCCTAGTCCCCTGCTAGCCTGCGCTCACATTACCTAAAACCCAAACGCGCTCAAGCGCGATTGCCCCCGGTATGCACGTCATCACGTTGAAATACAACACAGGCATATACGTCACGTCACGTCATAATAAATCAATATAGTTCAAATACATTCATCATGCCTTCCTTTTAACTAAAGGACGTTTTTGTTACTTTTAATCAGACATAGGGATGTTTATTTACCTTGACAGTTTCGGAGGTAACTTCCTCCTTCTTCAGAAAGGTCCAACTGACAGCCAGAGCAGCACCTGTCAGATCTGGCCTGACCTGGTGGCCGTGCACACCGGCCGGTGCCGGTCGGCGCGGTGCCTGCCGGCACCAGGTCTGCCGGATCTGACGGGTGTGTCGCGCACACAGACTGCCGTACTTTCATTATAAACCGACTTCTGTTTATATGCGGTTGCGGCAACACAACTAACAACAACACAGACAACATGGTTCATTATTGATTGCGCAACGCGGCGATTCGCCGGTAATCGCGCTGTCCGCATTAAACGGTTTTGCAGAGGCAGGAGGAAAGTTGCATGATTTACATCGCATCCACGTTCGCGCTGCGTGTGTGACCGTGCATGTGCTCGTGCATGAACGCCCGTGCCGTGGATTTTAGAGGCAAACTTCTTGGGCACGGTACAAACTTGGTAATGTGAGTAGCCTCTAACTCATTCATTTCATTGGATAATATGCCGGTGGGGTGAGGTGGAAGTCCCTTATTGATCGAAAAGATTGTTCTGATTGGCTGGGCCTCTTGTAAAAGTGGCCCAGCCGCTGCCGCCTGTGCTCTGCAGGCATAACTTATGGATCACAAGTGGCTTTTCTCAGGCTCAACAGATAGATCACAGATAAACAGAACCGTTTTTAGTCAAAAGAAAAAAAAGGCTCTTGATGAGCATTTCAGCGTGAAAAATCGGAGGTGTGGCGTGAGAGCGTGTGAATGCGTGAGTCTCACGGCCAATACGTGAGAGTTGGCAGCTCTGCGTTTACCCTGCCAGCCTGCCGCTCGTCCCATCCAGCTCCACACAAAACAAGATAAGTTATTCAAGTGTCTCTTTTGTAATAGCTAGCATTGTTGGAAAGCTTCGGGAAAGTTTCAGGAAGTGTTTCCACCTGCCACGCCCCTGTCCCCCACAAGCTGCTCCGCCCATCCACAGTTTAAGGCGACCTCACAGTCCCAGAGATGACCTGCATAGTTTCCTTGCAAGAACATCACAGGCCTTACTGTCAAACAGTAAGGACACAGATAGAAGCATTAAAGACCCCGTGAAGTGGACTCTTACTGTCTTTATTTGATGTATTTCCTGTTGAAACAGGATGTTTGGGTGGGACATGGTGCAGGGAAGGATAATTTACAAGTGCAAGTGTAAACCAATAGGACAGGCCAAACTCTAACCCTAAGCCAATAGGATATCATTTTTGGAGAGAAAATGCAAATTCACAATTTGCAATCATCTGGTCACTCAAGAGACAAAGCCCTTACATTACAATAGAGTGACTGAGATTGATTGACACTGAAAAGAAAAAAAAACAGTATTTTTCATCAAATCTACTTTTTTACATACATACAAATTCATTTATT
Source organism: Myripristis jacobus (assembly GCA_900302555.1). Classification (NCBI taxonomy): domain Eukaryota; kingdom Metazoa; phylum Chordata; class Actinopteri; order Holocentriformes; family Holocentridae; genus Myripristis; species Myripristis jacobus. The sequence goes on from OMLB01017281.1 coordinate 8,571, forward strand.
GAAATATCTCAGCAGCTATTTGAGATGCTGGCACACAATGAGTGGCATACAAAGCAAGTGAAGCCTGAGCTTTTGATATATTTATCTGTTTCAAAGAGGAGATTGAAACAGATGTTTACTGACTCTTCCTCAGTAATAGCCTTTCGCTTCCTGAGGGCTGTGATCTCCATCAGGCAGTGCATGCAAAGTTTGACTTGCATCATGACTCTGCTAACAGGTATCACACACTGGCTGCAGCTGGGATATATTTGTGTGTGCGTGTGCATGTGCGTGTGTGTGTGTGTGTGTGTGTGTGTGACACCAAACATTTTCCTGGGGTCTTTAGAGGGAAAGCGGAGTGAAGACTGAGGGAGGGAGGCAGCGGAAGGGGAATAAGCAGGAACTCCCTAACTCGGGAAACAGAAACTAATCTGGGCTTGCATAATTAGATCATTCTTACCAAGTTGCCTCTACTGTATCATTTTCTTTCTTGCCATTTATTTTGCTATCCTATCTGCTGCCCTCGTGAGGACCTGCTTGTGTTTTAGACATGTGGAGCCCCAACATTATTGTGAAATGGGCTCATTCTGGCCTCAGTTCTCGGCTTGTGTTTAAGATTAAGGTGAAGACTTGAGGGAAGCATGTAAGGGTTCGTGTTACAGTGCTAGAAAGTTGTCGGTGTAGTTGCTCACAAGTACTGTAATACAAACATGTGCGCGTGTGTATACACAAGACTGTCTGCGCTTATGTTTGTGCATGTATGTCTGTGTATGCAGCTCTTGTGTTTGTGTGTGTGTGTGTGTGTGGGTGTATGTGAGGGAGGTGTTGCTAAGGGACAAGCCCGGAAATAAAGCCAACAACTATTTTTACAAGTCATCTCCTCTCTGCAAAGAAGAACCCAGCCCTTAATCTGCCAAAAGGCTTGACATGCTGCTTTAGATGCACTCATCCTCCCAAAGCTGCAATGTAGCCAGATTATCTACATTACTTCAGATCAGCAGTGGTGATCAGGAAGAAATTAGTGCCTGGCCCACTTTTTCCACTTTGTCATCCCCAGCATTACAAACTCTGAGAGAGAGAGACAGACACACTTTGAAACTGCCTGTGGTCATTACCTAGGTAGGAGGTAGGTATAGCAGTCTTTTATTTGGCTATTTCTGCACTGTGGGAGGGCCCCGCCTACCTCTGTTGATGTCTTCTATTTAGACATCTTGTTTTGTTTGTGAATTAAACAATGGCAACCATAATGGGAAAAATGTGGGTGTTTATGTGTGTTGGATGCCCTTATTTTTGTGAAGTGTCTCAAATGAAAGGCAAAATTGAAAAGAAACAAATGCTAGCATTCCATTATCTTGGACAGGCCTGCTAATGATTTATCAACCAGAAAATTCACTGTTTCCATTTCAGTGGTTATAAATCTGATGAAAGGAAAAACATATAGCCAGCCACATCCAGGATGTCTGACAAGAATCACGATACTCAAAAAGTACAGGGTTTTTCATATGAAGCCGCACAGCTATTGTAAAGTCGGGGCATATCTGCCGTTTGAGCTTAGCCTATGGCTGATGATTTTGATATTTTTGATGGCACCATCTATGGGGTTCATGAGCGAGGGAGGAATTTTGAAAGACAAAAACTAAATGGGAGCCAGACATCCCTGACAGATGGCCAAGAGAAAAAAAAAGCAAAAGAAAAAAAAATTGGGCCTACGAGGAAGTATAAAATGGAAATGTGTTGCACATATGGGGAACGCAGCTGCAAGCCATCTTTCAGTGATCCCATTTCCTTTGATTCCCCTCACTCTTACAGGGATTAAACACTATTCTGGAAGGACACCAGGCCCTGCAGATGATGCACAATGGTGGACAACAGAGTGACGTGGCCTTTCTGTCTTTTACCTGGCTCTTCATCTGGTGTGGTGCATTTGTGAAGCTACTGAAAAAGCTGAATACACATTTGGAGAAAAAGTGTTACGGGGACAAAAACTTGGACAACAATGAAGTTTGAGCCCAAGTTTGTCCTGTCAAACGTCTTAACAAGGAGTTTCTTTGTCACGCTTTATCATTATCAAATTACGATAGAAAAAATAAATAGAATTAGCTAACTTGAGCCCATGCACTAAAGGACTCCAGTCTGCTTTCATATGAAGACATCAAAGCGTTGCTCAAAGGGGGGGAAAGCCCTATCTTCAGTCTGGCTGTCTGATAGCCAACCTAAACATTGTTATGTCACCACCCTCAGCTCAAACATCATCAGTGGGCTCTTGGTGAAAGCTCTGAGTCACACAGTTTCATCAGTTTCAAAGCAAAAATGGACACAAGTGTTTCACTTGGTCAGGAATACAACAGGTTTAATGCTTGGACCAGCCAGCATCCACCTTTTACAGTCTCCTAGAACAAGACACTGATCCTCTCTCCAGGAACACCACTCATGGCTTGCCTGTACTCTCTAAAGTGAGGTGTGTTGCAGGGGTTATACAATAAATAAATAAATAAATATATTGTGTGATATGATGATCTTATGTTCTTAAGGACTGGGGAGAAAAAAAACAGGATTCTTTTGTTATTTATATGTGAGGAGCAACATCAGACACTGAAAGTGGAAATTGGAAATTTCTTGCAGTTACTTCAACTGTAGTACCTTAGTAAATGTGTGTGTTATGTAAGCATGACAGTAGAATATCGATCAACATAAAGTATAATTATAGTGTATACAGTCGTCATGTAAAATAACAGACTATTGCTGACAATCCTGAGGCAGAGCTGTGCTTTCATGTGTGTCTTTTTGGGGCTTTTATTTGGATGAGAGGCTTACTAATGCAATAGAAAATTCAAACAGCCAAATGTCAAGGAATAAGTCAGCCCAGTCCAAGTGTCATTACTAAGTTATTTCTCTTTGATATTAATTCACATGGCTCCACGCTGTTTTTTTCTAAGAAACCACTTTGGGCAAAAAAGCTTACTAACATTGCCAATCACGTGATTTGCACATATTTCCATGGCCGTTTTAGGTTTGGAGAGAGATTCTGGAAT
>OMLB01017281.1:23437-60835 GCA_900302555.1 Myripristis jacobus
GGGGGTGGAGGGAGGGAGGGAGGGAGGAAGGACAGAAGGAAGGAAGCAAGTAAGCAAAGAAGGAAGAAAGGACCTAACTATCTAAATGATTTCAAAAGCCTGAATAAATGAAGACCTCTGGTTCTAACATAACCAACTGATTGAAGGTTCAGATTATGTTGTGAACCTCTGTGCGTAATACTTGGCAGTTCAGCACCGACCGGCTAAGAATCCTACAGTGCAAGTTTATGTTCATTGTTGTTCTCTCTGAATTATAATCAACACAACTAATGTGCGACTATAACATTGTCTGCAAATGACCAATTTTATTTTTTATTACCCCACAGCAGCTCAACACCAGGCAACGCGGCGACTTACGGGCATCGAGTTCACCATAATGCCTGCCACTACCGTGGGGAATAAGCTGGATCTCTCCAAGCTCACAGATGAGGAGGCCAAGCATGTGTGGGAAGTCATCCAGCGAGATTTTGACCTGAGGAAGAAAGAGGAGGACAGACTTGGGTAGGTTCAAAAGATCACATTACTGTTATATTCCTCTCAGATAAAAGATAAAAATCTGCCTGTCAACAAATACCCACTTATAGCCTTTTATACCTTGCCAGTTCTTACACCGTCTGAGTCAACCGCAGTTTGGATTCACACTTTTTTTTTTTTTTTTTTGAGAGAAATGTTAGGCTGCGTAAATGTAGAGTTTCTGGATTTAGGTTTGCATAATGTTTGCAGTGGCATGTTATATTTTGTTTAAAGGTAACTATGTAGAATTGCCAAGATTGATTTAAATGTAGACCCACTCGCTGGCAAAAACATGTAATTTAGTACAAGTAATTATTTTTTTTTTTTCCAAATTTGTTGTATTACTGTACTTTTCTGCTGGGGAACACACAGGTCAGTGCTCTGCAATTTGTCTCAGATGTTGGTGCAATGCATGTCTAAGCTTAACTGGACCACTCACATGCCATGGTGAGTCAGCCATCACATGACCTGTCTTCAAACCCAACAATATACTGCCAGATAAATGGTGATCTGGGCCTTTTTTTTCATAAATGAGAGATGCGATACCACTTGAAAGCAACAGTATAATGTTTAATTTGCTCAAATTGTGCGTGAAATTGGCACACACAGAGTCGGGGAATACAGAAAGTTGGCTATAATCAATCTACACAGGCAATGCATTTCAAGCTAAAGCACTTCCAGGCAGCGTCCAATCTGTTTTTTCCATTCAAAGAAGATTGATTCTACAATCTGCTGGTTCTGTTTGTGTGCTGCATCATCAGCCATGTTTTTAAAACTCAGGAAAGCAATAAGAAATAATGTCATAATTTTATCCACCATTTAAAAAAAAAATGCAACATTTAAAAATCACAGCAGTCAGTTATAAGAGTTGTTTACTAACTCTACCAAAAATGCTCTGGGCACAGAAGGGTGCACTAACCTTGTTGAGTTGTATGTCAACAACAGATGATTCAGATGATTTGCTCCTGACTCAGAGGGGTAATGCTTTGTCTGTCGTGGGAAATGGGCTCTGATGGATGCTAGAGATATCAGGCTGGGGATTGGGTGGATTTCCAATAATAGACACACATCTTTAAGCCTTTGACCAAAGCATCTGATATGTCTACATTAGGCATATTTTAGGCAATTAGCTGGCACTTTTCTCAATTAAGCTGAGATGAGATGGTAAGGTCTAAATCAAGGACTCTTCAACAAAAGATTTTGCCGTTAAAAGGGATCACCACTGTGACCGACCGGCGTTTTTCAGTGGTCGACTGAAGTGATTTACCTGCACATTGCATTTTTGTAGTTGGGGTAATAGTAACTGAAAGTTAAAGTAGCAGGCTTGTGCTCCTGGTTTGAATTAAAAAAGTGACTGGGAAAATGTTGGTGGAGGAATGATTGAGAAAATGATTCTTTTCTCTCAGCTAATGTTAATGTCCCCTCAAGCAAGGCCTTGAAGCCACAGCAACTCCTAATGAGTTCCCAGGCTGTAGCTGCAAATAAAGACACATCCTCAGTCAACTTGCCTGGCTAAATTCAGGGTAATAATTAACCACATCCTTTTGTTTCTGTATAAAGTGGGCTGAATAATTTATTCCCCAAAACACTTTTGAATGGCAAGCTACATCTTACACAGAGTTAAATAAGAATTTCATGCAATTCCAGCATCTGAGCCTGGGTTTCAAAGTCAGATCAGTGGCTGGTTGAAGCATTTGTTTTACAACAACAATAATGTAGCACTGTTCTAGGTCTGGCACCTTCACTTTTGATTGAACTGGGGCTAGTCTCAACGCGGCTCATGTTTTGCAGTGTTAGACAAGTGTTTATGACTCTGAAAATTCTATTTATTCCTCATGTGAAGGATGTTTCTGACATTGGTTACCCAAAATGTGGTAATTTGATTACACTACCTACTGGTTCATGTTTTGCTCATCAGAAATACAGTGTTTCTGTTGGATTAATCAAGTAGAAATTCTCAGTGTTTCTTTCTGCCCCCTGTTTGTCAGCTGAATCACTTGAGACCTTGAGACATGGTCCACAGCTATTTAAACAATCTCCTGTGTTTGCCACACAGAATTGAATTGCTGCAACACAGCAAAGCATAGTCTTTGTATCAGTGTGTTCTGTAGAAGCATGCACTGATTGCACTGATTTACCTGGCTGAACATAATGGGACTTAATGAGACTGTGGTCACCAGCCTGCCTTCTAACTCTCTGGTGCCACTGGTACTCCTAAACTGTGCAGAGGACCTGATAGACTCCTCATAGAACTACACAGTACAGTACATTCAATTTCAATGTTTTCATAGCAGAAAACATTCAGACTGTTGCATGTATTGATTTCATCTGTCAAGACTTGATATCTTGCAGCTAATCTAGTGTATACAAGCAGAAGAACAGCCATTTGTATATTTAGAAATTTCAGGCAGATGCTGCAAGTGAAACAAAGTGATTTCCATTCAGATTATGTAGCCTTGACATGCAATGCGCTTGTTTTAGGGTTTGCAGGTGGACTGGTGTGTACCAATGGTGAGGAAATATAGGGAGGTAATGTGTGTCTGTGTTGCTAAGGAGTGGATGTGGAAAAAAACTTTCCCCTTGTAACAAAAAATTGCCATAGCTAAGTCACGAGGCCAATTTTAATTGGACTTCGGGTAAATGAAAAACAACTCCTGCGCTTCTCTCTCTCTCTCTCTGTTTCCTTCCCAAGTAGAGGACAACTCTGTCCTGCGTCTTCTTCAGTTCCAACCACTTTAGGTTTCATTCTTTGCCAAGGTTCTTCTTCAGCTATTTGTTTTCCATTTAAATGAATAGTTGTTTGCTCCTCAGAGCTATTGTTGTTTTTAATCCAGGGCCACAAGAAGCTATAAATAGGTAAAGATTTGTACTCCTGTGGCTTATATTTAAAACTGTCACGCCTGAATCCTGTGACACCACAGATATGTTGGATCACAAAATGAACATAGTTTGGAAATAATGTGGATTTTTTTTTTCACTCACAACAACCCTAACATAATGAAGACTTCATGCTTGTTTTCAAGGTCTGTTTAGTCTGAAATTTGTCTATCAAAAATTGGTCAGTTGTATTCTAGCTGTATTTCCTGAAACTGACACTAGCCTTTGTCCAGGATGTGTGTGTGTTGCCATTTTATTTTTATTTGTGGGTGTTTTCTTGGTCAACTCCTCTTTCAAACCTTGGTTGGTCAAGCTAAATTGATGGCTTCTCTGAACTGCCTGTGTCACTGGACAGCTGCACAACAATTCTGTGTTGTTTTTGTTCCCAGGGTTAAATGGTTTCTCAGGATTGCTATGATTCACCATGTTCAAAAATGTAGGTTGGGGTCAATGGGCAGGAAACCATGTAGAGTTGTGTAATCAATGGTAAATGCTAATAAAATCATTTTTTGCACCTTTGTGTGGGATGTGTTTAGTTTAGAGTGGACAGTGGTTGAGCCAGTTAAAGATACATGTACAGTACACTCTATAAGAAGCTTCTATCTATCTATCTATCTATCTATCTGTCTATCTGGCCAGCTTGTTGCTATGCTGTTTTAGGAAACAAAACCTCTCACTTTCCATCAAAAATCAAATCAAATTTACAGTTCTTCATGTGATGATATTATATAATAGGCTGTTTGAAAATCGTGGCCAAGGATGTTACCAATCAACTTAGAGGAAATGGAAAATTGTCTGCAAAGCTAGTGCTGTAGGCTGCTGCTCGCTCTGTTTCTGGAAGCCATTATGCTCTGGTTTTAGGCTTAATAATCCCCTCTGTGTGTCTCCACATCTGTGCCTGTGTTTGTTTGCTGCATTGCGCTCTCTTTATCTCCCCTCTCATTCTCCTTCCCTCCGTCGTGCTTCCATGAGCTCGACAGTATGATAAATGTGATAAATTTGCTCGAATTAGGTGAAGGTAACAGTTGTTATAGAGAGCTACAAGGAGGGCTGAAAGATGCTGATGTTGGAAAAAGTGAGAGACACACTGTCTGTCGGAAATAAAGCAAAGAGAGAGGCAACATTAGAGCAGGAATGATTTGTGTAGATGGGCGCAGAGACGAGATCACCATGTATAGACACACACACACAGCACTTGGGCCTTCCGAGCTGTCTGAGCCGATGTGAATGTCTGGCTGCCACACCAGGATTCCTGAGCTTTGCCAGTTAAGCAAAAACACAAGCAGTTCCTGGGCTTAATCAAATAATGAGGAAAGTGAGGGTTTTGAGAACTCACCAGTGTGTGATTTTGGGTGGAACTGTTAAGAATGTGTAAAGGAACCAGCCAAGAAGTATGTTTTAGGATTTGTTATGGCGTTTATTAAATCATGCATGAGAGAAGCAAAAGAAATAGGAATAGGGAAGGACACGTGGCAAAAGTTATGAGTCAGAATAAGAGCTGCAACACTGCAGATGAACAGGGCACTGAACCAGAAGTGAACATCAGTCAACCTTTTTGCCATGCGTGTTGAATTTCAGAAATTATAAAATGTTTATTAGCTCCTCATTGTGCAAATTTAACAGTCTAACAAATTTCTACAATTCATAACCCTCCCCAGTTTCTGCAGCTCTGTAGAGTGTCATGCTGCAGAGTCATAGTGAAATGCCATAGCTGGGATGTCATTGTGCTCGTCTTTGATATTGAACCTTGTCAACTCTGTACCAGTGCAGCCTGGAAGTTGCCTACAGCACAGATCTCATGAGATCATAGAAGGTCAGGATGTATGCTAAGTCTCCGGGATTTGATTTTTCAGAGGGGAGAAGATTTAACAGATATTACCTCTAAATCACATCTCTAATGTCAAGCAGCTGTTGAGCTGTATCTGTAAAAAGTTATGGGATAGTTACAAAGTTCCCTTTTTATCCTTATGAGCTGGGCCTGATTGAAAAAGCCTGAAAAAAAAGAACTTTGATAAACAATAAGCATCCTCTTCATCCCTTGTGAGTGTCTGCCAGACTCCGCCTGCACTGGATGACATTTGGGACTTGTTATGTGTACTTCTCTTTTTGCTACTGTCAGCACCTTGTGGCACTGAGTGAGGCTGTTAGTTTGCCAAGTATCAGCACGAGTGTGTTTCTCCTCTCAAACATTTACTGAAGAAAACGGTAACGCCTCAAAAGTCATGAAGTTAATTTATAATGTTAGTGCAAGGATTTTCCAGGGACTGCAGGCCCTGTGGTGTCATGCAAAACTGAGGGAAGATCTATTTCTTGAATAGGATTTGGCTTGCCTGTTTGAAGCATTTTTTTGTATTCATTAGATGAAATTGCTCCCTTTGAGACCGAAAAATCCAGCGCCCTCTCCATGCCCCAGATAAATGAAAACATTCAGGTGATGAGGCAAAAATTCCACAAGGTGCAGTGTGTGTGGAAATAATCACAACTAAAAGTTCACCTGGAACTTCTCCGGTCTCTGCTGAGGAACTTTAGCAAAGAGGTTAAAAAAAAAAAAAATTCTAGATCTGCATATTTTGACACTCTAATCGAAAACAGTCACACTGATACTTCCCCAGGCCAGATATTGGAACCCACTCCAGAGAAATGAAGCTTTCTTTCTGTCCTTACTTTCTGTCCTTACAAAGTTGCATTTTTCCCCCCAGATTCTCCAATTTCTGTTGATAAGCCCTGTGTAGTTTTTCCTCTGCTCATTTAATGCAATTTCACCATCTGCACTGATATCACAGTTAAAAATGCAAATTTTACACTACTCTCTGTTGACAGGTTCAGATCCTGAATTTCTGAAAACTGGTCTTGTTCAACCATTTTTAAAAAGGCTTCTTCTTGCTTCTTGTGATCTTAATAATATTAGGTCTATTTCTAAGCTCCCAGGTTTTAGAAAAGGTTGTTGCAGATCAACTGCCTTCTGTTATTCATGAGAACAATAACTCTGAGAACTTCCAATCCGGTTTTAGAAAAAAATCATCATAATGAAACTCCTCTTCTTAAGGTTATAAATGACTTATTGCTGTTAGCTAATAGTGGCCATAAATCCATTCTGATTCTCCTGGATCTAAGTGAATTTGGTACCACTGACCATGACATCCTCTTAGACCGTCTTGAATCCTGAGTGGGTATCAGTAGATGACTATCAGTGCAATTTTAACCTCCTGCTTTTTTTAATGTCTTTCTCAACACTAGTTGATATGAGTTGCTGTAACAACCGCAACTTTTAAAACAAAGCAGAGGTAGAAGAAGGGATGTGGAGATTGTGTTCAGCAGAATGATAATTACTTTCCCTGGAAACCTCAAACATACAGTACACAGAATAAATGAGCACAAGGGGAAGGTCTGCATCAACACATTCTCCTATCACAATTTCTGCCAAGACCTCTGATTTACCTCTGTAAAAATACACCTCTAAAGCAGAGCCTGAAGTTAATTTCTACTTGTGTTTCCCTGTTCACATCAATAACTTGATGAAGCTGAAAGGACGACAGGCATTTCCGATGAGTCTTACTGCTAAAGGAACAATAAGACACTGAGTGAATGTTTTGCTCTTGACTCAAGAAAAGCAAAGTATTAGCCTTCACATTACTCATTTTAAAGATAATTAATATAATTTAAAAGATAATTTAATTGTATTGCTATGAATGATTAAAATTAAGATAGTGGTAAAATGAGCTTTTCTGCTGTTTCTCATCTGAGCTAACTCACTGTGTACTTATGTTATCTGAGAGGATGTTTATTTATTAAAAACAGGGAATGGAATAGATATTATTTTTTTGACTGCTAACTGTGCTGTACATTTACTCAAAATAAAGTAGGAATAGTGATTGTTATGAGGGAAAATACTAATATTACTCTACAATGTAACTCAGTAACACTTAACCACTTTAGCATGTCCAACAGAGCCAAGAAAATGTCTGTGAAAAAAAAATGCAGATTTTTTTCCAAATAAAATTTCAATATAAACCTAAAGTTCATTAAATTTTGATTAATGCCTTTTATTCTGATTTACTGCAACAAAGACATGCAGCAGTAAGGCAGTGTTTTGAAGAGCTATTTTCAGTGATAATGTAGAATAAAGTTTTACATAGGCACATAGGCATCATCCGTTAATGTGGCTCGGCGGGCTTAACCACTCATGCACATTCTGGCAGACTGAGATCTGTATGCATGTAATGAGGATGAGCTGACTCAAGTCTAAGGGTTCAGCCCCCACATATTGGGTCAGAATGTCCAGCTCTTCATCAGGTGCTAGTGCTTAGGGTGGCGGCATCTGAAGAACCTCTCAAGTACAGCCTGACTGCTCTGGTCTACCATTCAGCCATTCAGGCCATTCCGGCCATTCCCTCTTTGCACCTTCTCCAGATGTGTGGACATGATGCTGAAACCATTCATCATCAGGGCATGCAGGTCTTCTTTTATCCAAACAACCTTGTTCTCATGGCCCAATCCAGGGAGTGGACCATTGGTCACACAATCCAGTTGGTTCTACATCTGTCCAATTACGTTTTGCTATCAACTGGAACAAGATCGTATCCCAGCCATGCCTGTGGAAAATATTATCTGGGAGTACAACTTTGCCACACTCTGGGATCATCTTTTGGAGCCAAGGAAAAATTCATTGTACAAGTGGTGCAGCAAGTGCAAAGGGGCAGGGTGGTGATGGCTTTGACTGTCATACTCCTGTATTTCATGTTAACAGCTCACCCACTGATTCCACTGGTTCTGTTGCATAAGACAGCTACAGCAGTTATTGTCCAGGCTGTGTTTAGACCTAAGACAGCACAGGTGATACCTGCTGACCATCACACCCTGGGTCAAAGGAGAACTGAACTTTCAAGGACCCCCAGATATTGGTGGTAGGAGCAATATTTAGGGAGAACAGCCTCAAGCATATCGGTGTCCACAGATGCCTCCCACACAGACAAGGCAGGATCTGTTCCACTGTTGAAAGTAGCAGAGAACTCCAGTCTCTCCAGGCACTGTGTGCTCTAGACCTGGCAGATGGTGGGGCCAACCTCATGCCGAGAGACAAGCCCCTGGACCATAAGTGGAGATTACACCTCACTGTGAATCTCAAATGGATCCAGGTGGGGAGAGCAGTAGTTGATTTTTTTAGCCTGAAGATCAAACACCCATTGTCTGCCGTGGTTCTCTTGAATGTCCCAGCACAGTCCACACTTGGGAGTGGGAACATTTGCCCATGTGCCATGGCCAGAAACACTATTGTGCCTGTTTCCTCCCATGCGTTTAATTTTTTCCCTGTTAGTGAGAGTGAGACAGAAGAGGCTGAAAGTCATCCTGGATTGCACTTCAGCACCATGGCATGCAGAGATGACTCAGCTATTTGCAGTACCACCCTGGACAATTCCCCAGTTCTGGGGAATGCTGCCACAGGCGAGTAGGGCAATACGTGTGATGGCCAATCTGAGTCAGCCTCCTGAGGTTTGGTTCCAGTAAGGGACCATTTGATGTGTGCAGGTCTGCCTGTGGCAGTGGCGTAAATTTTTCATGGGCAAGGGTTCAGTCCGCACCATCCACTTTGTGACATAATGAAATGGTTGGGTTTTGAATGATGGTGCAAGAAGAGAGGTGCTGATCCACTTACATGCTCAGTTGGCTCTGTCTTTTCTCCAACATGTGCTGGAAAGGGGACTGTCATTTTACTACTACTCCATCATAACCCAAAATATTCAAGCATATTACTCCATTCTTAATGTTTTTTTGTGTGTGTGTATGTTTGACATCAAAACATTGGAATCAAGACAGGCATTTAAAAGTGATGCATTAATTCTATAGGTTATACCTGAGGGCTTTCATCCTTTCCCCATCCATCCACTGGTAAACAAACAAAAAAAAAAGTGGTGTGCCCTTCCATTTGAAACTGCATGCCTTTAAGTCATTAATTAAGACAGCTTTGCTACTTGCATTGAGTTGAGTTAAGAGGATTAGTGATGTGTGTGTCATTTAGGTTCAACCTAGCTTAGTTTTGGAAAAAGTCTGTTTTTACAAAGTGAAATGAGTTCCTAAGAACATGTTCTGTGCATTTAGGTCAAGGATAATTCAAAATTATTGACTGTCACGCTTCTGTGTAAGACCTGGGTCGAAGAGTGTAATATATTAATTTTGCACCATTTGAACATCAATATGGTATACTGGTAGAAAATATAGATTTGTCTTATTATGCAGATTAACCTCTTGAATTAGGACACAAGCTATGATGTTGCGTAAGGACACTTGAAAAACTGTTCTTCTGAAAAATAACATAAATCTGTCTATTTCTCTATGGTGAATGGCTTTTCACAACTTCTTTTTTTTCTTATCACCGTTCTGTAACAGCTCTTGATCTATTTCCTTTCTTTTCACCACACGGCCTCTCTTTAACAAAGCAACAAGCAGGAAAGCAATAACTCTGTCGTCAGTCATAAACTGATAGCATTTTCTGGCATTGGGCTCTTTATGTTGGCTTATATTTGATAGCACTCACTGGAGATGTTTAGTAAAAAGAATGAGACTTTTGTTAATCAGGGTCAGTTGCAAAGCTAATACTACTGACATTTTTCCAGCTGCGAGAAAAAAATCAACAAAAGCATGGAAAACCAGCCTTTGCTCTTTAAACTGTTTTGTTTTTGGTGTTTTACGGTATACTCTGATGATGTATTAAGGCCATTGTAAGGAACAAAATTATGGAGCTGGTGGAGGAGGCGATGATATTCAGAGAAAAAAAACCTCTCAGAACTCTGAATAAAGTCATTCTGAGATTATAAGGTCACAATTTTACAAGAGAAAAACTCTCATATCACTTTGCGATGTTGGATCAGCCACACTCTGCTGACGCTGCTGCTCACTGTGTACCAGGCCAGCAGCTGAAGACCTCATCAAATTCTACTTTGCAATGGGATTTTGTAACAAGGAAATCCTGCTGATTTTAGCCCAGAATCACAAGATTGTTTGCCTCTGAATCAGCCCAAGTCACGGCAATGTCTCCTCTAAGTTCAGATGCTGATAATAATATTGTGATTCTGGGCTAAAACTACCAGGATTTCCTTATCACTATATCTGATAGTATAAGAAAGACTTTTTTTTTTAGGAGTTTTTCCTCTCTGAACACTGGTCATGATTTTAAACTAATCCCTCTGAAAAAAGGGGATGGGATGGGTTCACCAAAAGCTGTATTGTCTGTCTCTTTGATGAAAGAAATGAAATAAAGATACACTTTTCATTATTTGTCGCTCATTTGTCTCATACATACCTTCATATTTGCTGTACTGTCTTTTTTAGGGACCTGAAGACTAAGATTGAGAGAGAAGACACCAAGAGAGAGTTGTTAGGCAACAAGAGCAGCCTGGCTGAATCTCATTGTATTCGCTGTCTCCAGCCCTTCCTGTTCCTGGTTAGTAGTAAGCGCCAGTGTCTGGACTGCCAGCTGTACACCTGCAAGTCCTGCAGCCGCTACAACAAGAAGGAGCAGGGCTGGGTGTGTGACCCCTGTCGCATGGCCAGGTGAGACCATAAAAACCCAGTTTGATGAAAATAAAAGTTGTATCTCAAAGTGAGGCATAATGAAAGGGTAGCTCCTATCTCACAAACAGTCCACAACTTTGGTCAGATTTATCCACCAATTTCTTTGCAAACAGCAATACAGTTTGAATGACAGCTCAGAATTCAGATTCAATAAACCCAGACAGACAGTTAAACCCCCCTTTAATGCTCAAGCTCTGCTGACTGAATGGTGGCGGATATAAGCCTATTTCAGCTCCTTATGTAACCCTACGCCGCTTTTTCTTAAGATGAGGGTGAGCACTGAAAAACTCTTTCACTGACTCTGACAGTGCCTGGCAAATCTCCTGCTTTTTATCTCTTGCTAAATCTGCATGGCTGAATCTGACACAAGAAATGCACCATACTTTGATCATTAAGTCCAGAAATTCTTGGTCTTTGCTCTGTGCTCTGTGTAAAAACAGATGTACAAGGGCGCATATTCAATGCTTTTTTTGTACCTATATTTTCTTGGATTCTGACCGAAACTCTCTATGATCTAATCTAATCATTTCATTTATCTAAAATGTCAGTTATTTAACCCACTGTGTTGTCAACTTTGTTTCTTTCAACAGGGTTTTCAAGATTGGCACTTTGGAGTGGTACCATGAAAACGTGCGCGCTCGCTTCAAACGTTTTGGTAGCGCCAAGGTGATGAGATCACTGTTCAAGAGGCTGAATGGAGAACACAGCGGCTCTCAGAACAACCTCGCAGGTGAGACATCCACCACAGTATGTCTTACTCTCCCAAAGGCACAAGTGTGTGCTGTCAAGTTTGGAAAATAAATGTAATGGCTGTACAGTAACAAGAAAAATCTGTGTCTGGAAGTCTGAATCCTTGATCCACCAGTAAAAATCTGTATGGCAGCAGCAAATAAGTAACACTCCCCCTTTATTTAGCAAATACCATCAAGGTGACATTTAGTTTGGTGCTTAACCTCGACTTGTCCACTACAGCTGCCAAGTGGCCAGTAATTGAGGACTGTGGCTGCGCTGGGCATCTACCAAGTGTGAACATCTGTAAAAATGTGAAGCAGTGTGAATCAAAAGTTACAAAACTAGCAGGATGTCAGGTCTCAGGTCAAGCTTACTGTGCTGCCGGGGCAAACGTCCATCTGTTTCTCTCATTCTTTTACGAGCCCTCCGGAGGTGCTACAGGTCAGAGGAGAGCCTGCCAGGCTCACAGAGCATTGCTGGAAATCTGCTTGAGCTTATCTTCAGAAATCCCCAATAAATGAAAGGCTTTGTGGAGACTCAGCTGCTGCATACTATAGTGTAACCAAATGGAAATAATGTATCAGCCGCTTTAATCGAGCCTCATCATCTTGATATCAATAAAAGATTGCCATGACAAGTGCACCACTTGTGTGAAATCAGTGTTCAAGCTCAGGAGTTGTACTTGTTCGCAGGCTACTGCTTTGTTCATAATGTAACATGTTCGGTTTGCAGGCCACACCATGTAGCTTACATAATCCCAATAAACAGGAGCGCGGGGGCATGGAAAATACATTTTCCTCCAGGTGAAGACACTATGCAGACATTCACATTATAGATATAGATGTAGAAGTTGAAGTGCCTAAGATTTCCTCACAAATTTATCAAAGTGATATATGTCCCTCTCAGTGACTCACAAGAATGAAGTTTCCTCTCTCTTTTTCAGACAGTAAGCCCTCCTCAGGAGGCTGCCAAATCTGACAGAGGGATTTAATCTCTTCCATCTTCTCTGTTTTTCCGGCTTTGGCTTCTCACAGCTGTGTGCTGAGCACTTTCAGAAAGTGTCTTGTGTCTGCACAGAGCTTGGATGTTGTCTCTGACTATCACATTTTCGTCCTTAACTGACCAACACTGTTGTAAAAACCCATCATTTTGGGACACGTGTTGGGTGTTGCAGTTACCAAACATGCCGGTGTTGTGATGAGAGGTTTTGTTTATGCTCTTTGCTTTTTGTGCGTGTTAAAAGTCTTCTGCAGTGATGATAGTGGGTTTCCTGAAAACCTTGTCAACAGTCTTTTTCCTGTTTTTCAAGCCGCTTGTGAACTTCACACAGCAGTGACACCATCCTGTGGCTGCAGCCAGAGCATATAAAACAAGCCTCTATGAAACATTGTGTATGGGCTGATATACAGCACGGAGACTGTATTTCAACAAGGAGATATTTTCAGCATTATAGCACACAGCAGGCTTCCATGTGAGATCGCAGCATCAGAACATCAATGAAATATGGAGACACAGCCGGGCCTCCTGGTCCTGCTCACGCTGAGTCACCCTGGAGGTTTTGGGAAGAGATGCAGAGCAAGCTGGTTGGTTGGCTCTGCCCAGTAGGCCTTGTGATCATCCAGTCACATGTCTCCCATTCTGTGCCTGGAATTGAATGATCCAATCCTGCAGGGCTCCACTGACTTGAAACAGAGAGAGAGAGAGAGGGAGAGAGAGAGAGCAAGAAAAGGGGGAGGGGGACAAAGGCTTTCGTTTCTCAAGAACTCACATCTGTGAAGATTATATGTGGAATGCAGCTCACAGACAAAGTGCAAAGATGCAAACTGTCACTATGCACGCTTGCAAATATGCATGTTGCACGGTTGTGTTCAAAATTAGCAACAAGTAATCACAAGAAGACATCCATGTGACTACCTGGTTTATATTCAATATGCATGACTTCACAGACACACACACACGCACACACACACACACACACACACAGACACATAAGCTTGCACACTGACGCAGACAGACACATGCACACACGAACACACACTCTTTCGCAGTCCTTTCACTGTATATATTTCATTGTGGTCCGCTGGGCCCCCAGAGCTCTGAGGGTGATGTCCTCTGTACATTCTGCCTTTGTGAGCAGAGGAGATGTTACGCTGTTGCTGACAATTGTGTCTTTATCCACATGAGGGACCAAAAAAAAAGTATTTTAAGTCAGTTAGTTGGCTTCTTTGGCTCCTCAGTTTCCCTGCTGTTGCTTTTATTAATAATTCTGTTTGGAAACTTAAGTCTGCCTGGATTATCTCCACTTGTGCAGCCCGTTATTAGAGTTGATAAATGGTGAACTTGCTCTTCGTACTCAGTTTTCATTACAACACGTAGCTGACAGAGAGAATGCTTAGGATGACAGTGTAATTAAACACAACTCAATCAGCCATCTCCTCTCTTCTGTTTTTTTTTCTTTTTTTTTCTTTTCCAGAGCCCCTTGAATTCGACACACGCAGCATGCCTGAGGTCCCAAGTAAGTAGACTCATCTGTATCTGTGAGCAAGACCTGGATCAAATGGCATTTGCAAATCATTATCAGTGTTTGTTTCAACCCTCTGGGAGACAAGTGGGGTCTGTCGCATCAGGACAACGCAACACATCATTAACAGACACACAAAGCTATACTCAATTGTTTTTAACCCCTTCAACTCTGATTTTTAATGTTAGAATAAACTTTTTTTTCAAGGTGTAGGATATTCTGCATCTGTTCGGCTGTAACACGTGAGTGAAGCTACATCACATGTACATTTAGTAAAATATTCAAAGCCAAGATGCAATTGTTTTAGGGCAGCACCGTTAACATCTCGATATCTTGTGCATCATTTTATGCATATTTCAGCGTAATTCAGCAGGACGTCTTTGGAAACCTCAGGATGGCCACTCGAATTTCAAATAAAGTTCTGTGGCTTTGAATAATGTTCAGCCACACAACAATGATGAACCCACGGATGGGAGCATCACAGTTAAAGAGGTTAATATTCTTTGCCAGCATTTCCGCAACTCTCTCGCACTTTTGTGTTATTTATCAAACCCTACAATAAGCAGGCTGAAACAAACTAAGTATTTGCAAATACTGTTTGACACAGGCCTTTTTTTTCAAGGTTCAAACTGTTGTCAGACAACACTAAGTCCTTTTTCGATAACCTGCTGTGCTGCTTTATATGAGAAACATTATACTGCCTCAGCAGAGAGTTTCAGAAATGTAAACTCCTCTTCAGTGAGACTGTGGTCTTCGTTGCTTTGGGTTTTGAGCCATCCTGGAGTCATACTAATGTTCAGCATAAGATCCTCTTTTTGCTTACAGTGAATTTTATTCAAAGTGATCATGAAGCTTACTGTAGAATGACAATGAAGGAAAAAAATCTGAAGTTAGATATTAGTCTTCAATGTTCTCATTTATAAGATAAACGATTAAAAAAGATCCCTTTAGACACTGTAGCTTTGGGCTTCTCGAGCAGTGGATACAGTGGTTAGGGAACAAACCTCTTGGATGGTTCCCAAACCACTGTACTGCTGGGCTGGCACAGTCAGAGCTTGCCTAGCTTTCCCCCGCTCACACTGGCATATCAGGACGGGTGTATGAACAGAGCCAGGGATGTTTTAATCAGAAAAAAGTCAATTCCAGTTTTCACTCTAATATTATATTTGTTATTCATTCAGTAGTAGTGGTATTTGTTGCGTATTTTTGTGTTTTGTGTTCATGGATCTGTGACTACAGTGACAAAAATGCAGAGAAATGGATTTATCTTGGAAATTAAAGGGACATTTACACAAGTTTCCTAACTGTTCACAACTGTGCAGTGCCCATCTGTTTTGGTTGCTGTTGCCATGTATTAGATTTCAGCTCCATCACTTCATTGCTATTGATCTGTGAGGCTCTCGTTTCTTTCTTTCTTCCATTGTTTCCAGTCTCTCTCGCCTCCCCTCCCTCTCCCTCACACCCTACATGCCTCCTTGATTCAATAAGAGAAGGAACTTTTAGAACAAACTGTTATGTAGAAAAGCAGCTCACTCATAAACACTCTCGTAAAGAGGGCCTGAAAACACTGTGTTCTTGCCCTTACTTCCTTGTACCATGCTTTCTCTGCCAGATAGAAATATAAAACATTTGATTTGCCCAAAGACATACTGTACAGTGTGCCTCTTGTTATGAAGGCCAAAGGGCCATGAGAATCAGGCTGTAGGTTGGAAAGATTTAAGGAGAAAATTCTGGCAGAGGTGCACAACTTCAGGCTTGATGGTGAATTTACTTTGCATAATGTGACTAATAAGTTCACTGTGCTCACATAGACATGCACACGAGCACACACACTTGGACGCCCACACGGAGGAATGCCAGATGATTTTATTTGTGGACTGTGTTAGCTTTCAGATGTGTGACAGGGTGTTTCATTCAGGATGTTGTCATCTAAGCACTACGAGGTCCAGATTAACACCGACGTGTCTGTTTTTCTCATCAGCAGATGATTACGAGGAGCACAACATGGATTCAACAGATGCACAACACGACAAAGGGGTACTGCAGATCTTTTCTTCCACTGATGTTCTCTCACGGTTGTGGCACTCATTGTATTGCAGCAGTTTGGTTCTTTCACATGTTCATTTTTTAAATCAATATTTGTGCACACGAAACACAAAATGGCTAAACACAGTCACTGTTCCCTCTCCAGTCTCAGCCAAGTTTGTTTGCTTACTTACAAAATGTGAGTAAATAGGCATCTTGCAGCTATTTTGCAAATACTTAAATTTAAGTGACTTTGTGGCCAGCAGACGGCATTCTGGTTATATGCATCATATAAAGAGAAGCAGATATCAATTTGTGCCCAGACAGCAGAACTTAAGTAACTCTGGCTCTTCTCACTGTTAATCTGTGTTGAGATGTTGAGAGCTTGACACTTGGAAACCCATAAACAATACGTGATTCACCTCAGTTCTGTCGCTTTGTTGCCTGCACCTCACATGTTTCTTATTTCTTCATCAATAAAAAAAAAACAAAAAAAAAAAACAAAACATAGTAGTAGGGGAAATCAAAGCTAATCTGCACAGGCGGTTCCATTCATACTAAATTCACCATCTGTGCATGCTTGCCCTGTTTGACTCAACCTGAGCCCGATGTGTGCAAGATCCTCCATGATCAGCGCTGATCTTTGTCACAGTGACAGGCCCTGCCTCTGCTGAAACACTCAGATGGTTTCTACACTAGTTATCTGCATGGTGTCTGGTCAAGGCCAGGCCTCATGAGCAATTGGAATGCCCTCACACCTGGTAAGACTAAGGTTAGGCATAAGAGAATCAGCACTGGCCATGGTGCATTGTGGGTAAATACCAGACTGTCATGTATAATCACACACATGAAGGAGTCCCAGAGAAAAGTTGAAAGCCTCTGGTTTAAGTACGGGGCTTTTAAAAGGGGCAATGGGTCCACTGGAGTTTGTCATAAAACCAAGACTACTATTGTTTACACCACAGGCCCTGTGCAGTGTAGAACCTCACCTTTGTTTATTTCCAATCACTGTAGCGTCTGTTGAGGGGGAAAAATGTTTTCAGGACTTTTGGGCTTTGCAGGCTGTCTGAGTCCTTTTCTTTAGCTTTTGATGTGACTATCAGTCAAGGTTTTCATTTGTCTCTCATGTGACTGGACTTTTGATTAATGTTGTTCAAAAAAGATTACTGGAGGGCCAAGAGGTGCATCCTGCATCACTTACTGAGTTTTTACTTAGAGAGAGTGCCCTCTAGTGTTTCAAACAGGGCAGTACCTTTGAAGGCCACTGTTATAAAACATATATGTAAGGATAGCGTAATACTTTTCAATCCCAGTGGGGAAATTCTCTCTTTAGTCCAGACCAGTGGAGGTTCAGGCACAGAGCAGGAGCCTGGAACTGACAGGGATTCAGTGTCTTGCTCAAGGACATTTCAGCAGGGTAGTCCATTCTCCTTCCACTCAGCATAAATGAAATTCTCCAAAAGCAATGGAGGACATGACTATTCCTTTGTTGTTTTCTCCCCACACAGCGGTCATTGATGTACCCTGTAAGTGATGATAACCTCTTCTGTTACACAGCAGAGTCAATTTTTAATTTTATTTACAACTCAAAGCACTGATGATAATCTCTATGAAAGGGAATCTGCATAATTCACATCTCTGTCAAGCAAAACACCTTCTGAGGTGTTTTTGAGGTTGCCTTTCCTTTCCTCTCCTTTCCTTCCTTTTCTTTTCCTCTTCTCTCTCCCTCTCTTTTTTTTTTTTTTTTTTTTTAGCTTTTTAGCTCTTTCTGCCCCCTCTTCCCTTCTCCTTTCCCCTCCTCTTTCTCCCCTCTATCCCTCCTCTCTGTTGGTGATGGTGTTCCCCTTTCTGCTTTCCAAAGATGAAAAAGACCAAAAGGCGGCTTACAGTCGATCCCTTCGATTTAGATCTGGACCGTGACTACGCCATCGACTCCAGACGACAGTCCTATCAGGTATAAGCTGGACAACATTACAGCCAACCTGTCCCCAAAACCAAATCCAAATCATAATCTGCACACCCTCGGCCAAGGGGGCCCTCTGTTTCTGCTTTAGCTAGCTTCTCTGTTGTTTCTTTGCCAAATGCTGTCTGGCTTGGCAAAGCAACACTGTAGTACTGTATAACACTGTCATTTTTCATCCTCCTCTATGGCTACAATACAGACTTTTGGCATATACATGCGTGTGCAGGCAGACACAAGCGTATTTATTTGTTGGGACTGTTGTGGTTCAGCTGAAGCCCCATTCTGTTACACTAACCACATCTCTTTGCAAAGTTGTGTGTTTAGTGCTGTCTCTTGAGCTGATAAACAGAAAGCTCTGACATGATATCATTTTGCCAGACAAAGGGAAGGGACAGACTATAGGACTGGCATGAGACCAAGACAAAGGGGAAGTTGAAGTATCGCTGAAGTCCTTCCTTAAAGCACTCTGAACCAGAGGGGGAAGCAGCAGTGTCTTTGAACCCAAGTTTGACCGAGGGAATGGGATGTTGCAGTAGTGACCAGAACTAATGTAAAAAACTAGCACATAAACCTGATATCAGTAAATGGGCAAAGCAACAGCTTACTGTTACCTCAGTTACAGCCTGTAGTGTGTATAACATAATACATAGGTTTGATCATGTTTGTTTTTGTATGTTTCATTGTGTCAGTCAAAATTGGGCAGCAGAACATCATTTACTGCTGGGCCACTTCTTGGACCAGCTCAGTCAAAAAGCGCCTAACACCACTTGTTGTAGTGTCAGCTTCTTCTCTGGTCATTTTTGACTGTGGCTAGAGAGCTTGTGTGTTGTGCTAGCCACATAAGCCTTTATTAACCTCTATCTGGAGGCTTTCTGTTCACTCTGTAGAGAATTTTTAAGATTTATCATCCACTGTAACCAGTGAACCAAGAAGATGTTGCAGGTCAAAGTGGCACATAGTTCACTTTAGATTACAATTACACCTTCCCTCACTGCTGTAATTCTGCTCTTTCAGGTCCCAAACTCCCATGTCATCACGGAAGGAAGCATGAGAGAGTCCATGACTGCTGAGGCAGACATGGACGCCGTTTATCATCAGATTTTGGAGGACTGCCGGAGAGATGACGAGCCAGAGTTTAATACTGAAGTTGGACTCAACCGGAGGATGAGCCAGGGCATGGCCTCGCGACACGGTAGCTCGCTAACCAAACCCAACCAAAACCGTACAGGTCATCTTCCTGGAGTAGAACTAGGGCTGCGGACAAAACTATATAACATTTTAAATTTGGAAATGAATCAGTTTTATTTATAACAGGACTGAATTTATTCGTAGCGTATGTATGTAAGTTCCCAGGTTCCCAGGACCATGGGAGCATAAGAACATAGGAATGACATTTATATATGATTTGGCTGTATATTTGCATATTCAGCTAAATCATCTCTGTAATGATGCAAGGAATGGTTGCAAGAACAACTGTAATGCAACCGCAGGCTCCGTTTAAACTTGAATTATGTTGGTCATTAGTTTAACTTAACAAATATCATTTTGAAAGAGACTTGATCAGTGTACTTGCCACTGGCCTTAATCTCTTTCCAGAAGACAGTGGGTTCTCTGACCACCGGCCCACGCTGCGCCGCTCCCTGTCCCGGCACAGCCACTCGTCGTGTGGCAGTAGTAGCGCAGGGGGGGCCCGCCGCCGCAGCAGCTACCTGCCTGGCCCCGATGACTCGGGAGAGGACGAAGCTGAGAGTCTGCACTATCCTCTGTATCAGTCTCATCGTCAACGCGCCTACAGCCACACGTCCCAGGAGAGCCTGAACTCAGTGGCCTCAACACCACAGGTCTTAATATGAATCATACGTGCTGCTGTCATGTGAAAGCCTTTCCAATCTAATGTTTGCTTGTCAATTGAAAGGCGCAGGAAACCCCTTCAATGTCTTATTGGATAAACTCACAAACGCAGTGGTCAGGCTAAAACTGAGGCTGTTTGTGAAAAGTTGACAGGATGTAATGTTTTCACCATACAGCAACGTGTTTTTTGCACATATGAACACAAACGCATTAGCAGCATAAACACACATATGGAACACGGCATAATTCACACTGTTTAAAGGGTGCATTAAATTTTTACAACATCCACGCAATCAGTACCCACCAGGGCACAGAGATCATGCTTTATCAATCAACCTAAGTGTATATAGCCCATATGGTTTTTAATAATGGTTTGTAAAAGTTTATATCATTGAGGATTTTTATTGGCAGGACTTTGAACAAGCATTTAAACCACAAGACACTAAAGGCAAGGAAACCATAAAAATTAAATGTAGAGGGCTTGCCAGCAGCTCGAGGTGGGGGTGCTCCAGAAGACCCATCATGTGATAGGGGACAAACTGGAACATTAAAAAATATGCAAAGGTTGTGGCGCTATCCAGTATTACTGTCACAATATTAGAATTAAATCTGTTACCGATGAAATAAGTACAGACCCGGCTGTTTACTCCATTGTAAACATTTTTATGCCGTCTCTGCATTACCAAATGCAGTGCACTGAGGGATGAAGAAAGATGCAGGAGAAAAAGGGAATCAGCACTGGCAGAGAGCCATAATGAAACCAAATAACATAATTCATCCAGGATTCAAATTTGCAATGTGCCAACACATGGTATATACTTTATCCTACCACAACATGGAGTAATGAGGGTCTTTGTTTCTTCCTTAATCCAAAGGATAAATGAGAAGATGAGAAAGGCAGCTATACTTTCCACAGTGGTGACATTATAAACTTATTATTGCCCCTAAAGTCTAACTATAACTGTAACTCTATACTGACTGTAATCTGGCCTGTACAAGTATCAATACATCACACAATGCATGTGTTTTGTGTTTTTTTTTGTGGGTTTTTTTTTTGTTGTTTTTTTTTACAAAATAATTGCATGGTTTATGTTACATGCATTAATCATCTGAACTCCTGAAGCAGGGAGTAGTGACCTGACTGGCCTTTGGTGAATCAAGGTCGTTCCAGCAGCACATATTGAAACCCTTACAAACTCACACAAACACATTCAAGTCCACAAACAAACTGGCGCTCTGAGTGAGCCCATCAGTCTGACACGTTGAGTGATGTAGGGGAGACAGCTGCTAGATCAGAGGGAGCAAACACAGATTACATCAGTATCTATTTATGTGTTACCATACAAGTGAGTCTCTGGGAAGGCTCACAACAACAACTATGACTGCAAGATTCTGTGTATGAAGGCATTAGGAAACACACATTGTGTTTACCATTAGCTTGGCTGACTTGAGGGAGAGTGTTTATTTTACAGATGTCAGAAATAGCCCAAAGGTGTATTATAACCAGATCTTCAAGTTTAACTGCTATTATGGCTACACCCATTTCCCCTTAACTAGCTTCAAAATTAGACATTTTTTCCATATTGCAGGACAATATCACATCCGTATGCTGTATGTTTATTTTGCTGGTTGCTGCACTTCATTGATGCTACGTCACACTTACACTGAGTGAAATATTCAAAGCCAAGATGCTATTGTTTTATTGCTGCAGCGCTACGTCAAATAGGAAATATCCAGTTGTCTTGTGCATCATTTTATACACATTTCACTGTAATTCAGCAGGATACATTTAGGATCTTTGTAAGCCATAGGATCTCCGCTATTTGTAATAATGTTCTGTGTTTTTGAACAGGCATCAGTCATATTCCCACCAATGGCAGCAGTGGAGCTGAAGAGATTGATAGACAAATCTCTCACAATTGTATATATTGTCTTGAATGCTGTGCTGAGGTTGTTTTGAGTTGATTTGGTAGTTAATGTTTAATCATCCATATCAAAGGGTTTTTGTTATCACTTCCAGCTGGCCGTGTGCTGATTTCCACCTTCAATATCTTGTGTCATACCAAATTTGTCTCACAGCTGGGTAACAGGAGTGAGACGCAAACAGGATACTGAGGAAAACATGGCGGACAGACATCCCAGACATGTACCTGTCAGACATCAGAGAGAGCCATGACGTTAGGCCTGTGCATTTTCTCAGAAGCCAGTTTTTATTGTGCATATGGACAAAAAAAAAAAATACTGCATGTTTTTCTTGGTTAACTGGCCATTTTTAAACCTGTTAAGCCAGCAAGTGAAAGCAAGAGGATGTGTTCAATTGGATTATGTCTATGGAAACAAGGTATCATGATGAGGGAAAAAAAATCTGCACAATATCATACATCTCATACATCATACTTTATTACCCTTTCTCCTAGGCACGGCCAGACGTTGCCACAGGGAATGAACATCATTTATTCCACATATACACTAAGAAATACAGTACAAAGTAAAATACAGGTCTTCCAAAAAGTAGAATTATGTTATCTCTACATTTTAAGCTCTTTTCACAACTGGACAGCTGCTATGACTGCGGCCAACTCATGTGACAGTGGAACTCTCAATTATTGTGAAACTGAATTTCTGGATGACGTGATTTGGCTCTTAGGTCAGTGCACCACGACCCTGTTGAGGACATGTGAGGACAAGCGTAGCAGGAAGTTTACCGAGCGGCCAATAAATCGAAGACCAGTTGTATTTGAAAGAAATGTCTCTGTATCAATTTTTCTTGTGATTAGGGAAACTGACTGAGGCCAGATATCAGCTGAAATGCCATTACCAAGAGATTGATTTAAGTAGTTCCATGTAAACAATACAAATCCTGTGTAATTGTATTTTGCTCTCTGTGTGCTCAATCTCTGCTCTTTAAGTGTATGGATTTGGCACTATAATCTGTGCTACTAATATTCTATTATTATATTTTTCTTTTTTTTTTCTTGACTGCAGAGTCACCCTGTCTCCCTCTCTTTCCCCTCTCCAGATCACAGAACTGAACAGACGTATGTCAGCCATTGAGACGATCTTAAACCGCCTGGAGCAGAAGGTCATCTCACCTTTGGACCAGGTAAATCCTTACAATATCGTATTGCAGTCACCAACTGAATCCCTCAGCCCGCCTGTTGGAGAAGCAGGCCTGTGACCAGAGGGTCATTGGCTTGAATCTTCACACCAGCTGGAGCATGACACATGCTCTCACAAACTACAGTGGAAACAACTTTGAGTGAGGCACCAAAGCTCCAGTTGATCCAGCGGGGCTAGGCAGTGGTCAGCATTATAAGACTGGGAATGTCCCAGACATGAATATGTGTGCATGCAGTTGTTTTTTAGATGTCAGCTATCTAGTTATCGAGGAAGAAGGCCATTTGTTTCTTCTTTGTTTGAAGAATTTTTTATCCTAACAATCATGGGTTTTATCATCTCCCTGAGTTCATTCTAAAAGTAGATCAACATCCAGACAGTCTGACAATCAAGAGGGGTGGTCAGTTACCCAGACTCACCCAGCTCTCATCAACAAAAATGTCTCATGTGGTTTTAGAGTCTGTTCTTAATTGAAATTTGAGCTCTGAATTCCACAATAGCATCAGTGGGGAATGAGCCAGCCCACAAAAACAGCAACGTATAAACGAACACATGACTTTGAGATAATTAGTGCCTATTGGGCTTCAAATGAGGCCAGTATTTGATGGACTCATGCTTTACCTCACTCTTGTGGCAAACCACAACTTGAGACAATTGGCGTATAACACATGTTCTGTCGGCTTTGTCAGAGCACAGCAAATGCAGGGTCTACACGCAAAATATTTCTGTCTGAACGTCTGTCTGAAGAAAAAATGAGAGCAAAGAAAGTTGCCTAGCTGTGCTCACAATCTTGATGTTTTATATTTATTTAAATTTATTTATTGAAATATTTTACAAATTCTCTCTTTATTCTATCTTATCAGACAGTGGCTCGTCTTGATTTCAGTAGCATTTCCCAATTGCTGTCCCACATATCTTTCTGTATTATTGTGAAAATTAGTTCAGTACAAGCTTTCACTTTTCCATTCTCACAGGCCAACCAGGCTCCCCAGGCTCCTCACACTCCTCAGGCTTCTCAGACTCCTCAGGCTCCTCAGACTCCAGCCAGTACCTCTCCTTTCCCCCAGTGGGAGGACGTGGACCTAGAGGAGCAGCAACTAAGACAGAAGCTGGATGAGATGACAGGCAACATCAGTGACCATGGCCTGACCTCTGATGAGGATGAATCCAAGGCGCCCTCCTCACCCCAAAAGATCCTGCCATGGAGAAACCCAGAGAGGGAGGCCAACACAACCAAGCTTCCTTCCAGACCCACATCCAGAACAGACATGTTGGTGTCCACACCCACTGAGAAGCAGGGTGGGGAAATTGAATCTCAGAAGGTAGTGCGTCCAACAGAATCTAACCATAGGCCCACTCATTTCGCCTTAATACAGACATGGCCAAGTTCCTTCTTTTTTGTACAAGATTTCCAGTCAGGCACTTCCAATCATTGGCCAGCTAACTCACTTTCCATGCAACAATTTATTGATTTTTGGAAATGCCCCCACAACATCATCAAACAAGTTAATCAAGCTAGTTAGCAGGGAAGTGATCAAACAGAAGTACAGCACAAAAAAAAATAAAAAAATAAAAAAAATTTGATGTTCGACCATCTGTATATTTCCATATTTCAGATAAGATGAACACAAGGACACAGAAAAACTGCATCCTATATGCTGATGATGTAATACTCTGATTGGACTTTTCAACATGTATGTCCATGTCCAAGTTTGTACAAATGCATACTTGGTTTAACATTTTAACATTTTTGAACTTACTTCTATATTTCTATACAGCACATGTGTCTGACTGCACATTCTGTAGAGTAGAACAAAAAAAAAATCTGGCTCTGGCTCATGAAGGGTTTTCCATAGCACCTCTGTTGAAATCCAGCTCAAGTCATCAGTCATGTCACTCAGCCTTTTTGTTTATATTTCCTTTGCAGCCGTCTCCTCCAGATTTTCTGAAATAGAGGATGAAATGTTTTCAGTGACATCCCCCTCCCTTGAAACTATGAAAGCTATAGTGCCCTGGTGACAGAAAAAAGATTAAAAAAAAAAATAGAAAAATAGAAAAAAAACCCTGAAATGATAATGCCAAAAATATCGTACAACACTGGCTGTAGGAGCAGGACAACATACATGGTGTATTATTACACCAACAGTATACTGTATTATAACCATATGGGACCAGATTTATAATGCTGATGTTACTTGGCAGCCCAGTTGTTTTGTTTCCATAGTGATTCAGGGACCTGTTGATCTCCCAGCAGGCCTTGTTTTCTGTTCTGCCATTCTCAAAACCAATGACTTTTTCTGGTTCACTGACTATAGTAAGCTATGAATGACAATTTGTCAGTGTAGGACATGGAGTTTAAAGAAGAGTAACTGTAGCTTTTCAAATAATAAATATTATGAACTTCATTATTTGATCTACGGTGAGTATAACAGAGTTGCTGAATTTTTGGCTCTGGTTATTCTTCATTTAAGCACATAGGAACATAATCTTATGATAGGCTTGTTTTAGGCCTACAATACAGCTGTCTGGGAAAGTATTCAGTATTTCCTCAGATAAGGCTGATATTATAATATCCAAGATCATTGGGATTTGCATAAAGAATTAACTTACAAGTTTCTCTTGGTTGCTGATATTTCTCTCCTAGGCAAGCTGTTCACCAGAAAGCCTGGAGAGGAAGTGGCACCCCCTTGAGGAGGGATCCAAGGCAAGCTTCAAGGGCTCAACAGCATTACTCTTTGAGCTGGAAGACAAAGTCGCTCAAGCAGCTGCCAATGTCCAGAACGCCCAGAGTGAGGTAAGGAGTAACGAGCAGCTGGGTTAAGTTAGGGTAGCATGGTAGATTGTTTTTTTCAAACAGACAAAAACAGCAGACGTCAGATCCATCCTGTTTGAGCACAGGTGATGGCTAAAGCAGTTCTGCGGCACAAATAGCAATTATCTGGCTCTATCTGTCCTTCCTCTCCCAAGGTCTCTTACATAGAAGACAGGATTGCTGCTCTGAGTGCTGCAGGCATGACAGTGGATAAAAGCAGAAGGGTAAAATCACTTCAGCTCCATCTAATTTATTTTAGTTCAGCTCAAATTAAATTTCATTGCCAATCAAAAAAGCCAGTTTGCAAGGCCAGATGGTGAATTACAATTTTGCTGTAAAATTCAATATAAATATTGTTTATTTTGCAGCCCAAAAGACAATAGATGTACATGACATAGTTGGGGTTATGTTATGAATGTCTTATGGAATCCCCAAAACTTTAACATATGTGCTTTTGGACATGGAAAAAATTTTGTGCAGCTGCGCATCTTGTACATCCACCTGTTAAAGTGGAACATTTTGAACCTTAAGAGTCATTTTTTTCACTTAAGGTTAAAAAATCCTTTCGAATAGCATCAAGTGCCCACTGGAATTTTAGTTATGTGATTATATCTCTTAGAGACAAATGCCTGTAGTTCTTTGACTCCACCCATCCAGGTGTAATCAACCAATGGGATTACTTGTGCCTCCAGAGCAACCATGAACTCTGAGAAATGTTTCTGTAACCAAACTTCAGTCTGCCAAACAAGCAGATGGCCCGTATGTCATTCCAACATCTTCACTTTTTATGCTTTGCCTCTCTGTTTTTCTCCAACGCTGCTGATTTCTAGTCTGCAATCCCGGTCCGATCAAGAAGACTCTCCCACGACTTTCCCACAAGTAAGAACAGACACTGCTGCCCTTGGACGCTGTCCCAAGGGACTCCTGACTAACTCAAACATTTTAACCTTGTTACCCTCCAAGAACATGTTGATCTAGTCTCTGGGCTTAATTATTTGTGCTATGGGTTTAATTTTCACAGCAGGACACCATTTTGGTGCAGACGTGATGCTAAAATGCTCTACCTACAGAATTAAGTGAAGAGAGCCCTGCAACTGACCCAGTTTTCCCTCAGGGATCAATAAAGTATTTGTGATTCTGATTCAGATAGTTAAGTGCATTTGGCACCATAGTGTGACAAAGTGATGTGTGTGCACAATACATCCTCAGGTCATTTTTTAAACCTTCATTTTTCCAAGGAAGTTTGATATTGTATAAGAGCCTCCCAGTTTGTTTGTTAGTTCCACTATATCAACTGGGAGTCAAGTGACTTGCTCAAGGACCCCTAACCAAGATTTATTAAGGGAGGGCAAAGCACTTCTAACTCACTCAGACTTTCCCAGTAAATTTGATGTTGATCTCCCACATTGCTAAACAACTGCTGGCCCCAAATACATATGAGCTTTTTTCTTCCTTGTACCAAATATCTATGGATAATCGCAATCAAACTTCACAATGGTACTGTGCCAATAGAAAACCAATGGAATGTGGATGTGCAATGTAGTTGTTGTATGTTTCCAGGCCAGGTGGACAGGTTTGTGAGGAACTCCCTCTACAGGGGCTCCCTGACACAGAGGAACCCAGTGGTCAAACCCAAGACCAGGGCAACCTGTGCGGTATGATCCTATCCTATGATGCTGGGTGCTGGGCAAATTGAAGTTTGATTCCAAAATGTGAGATCCACCATTTTGAAAAAGTGCAGTCTATTCTGGTAAAAATTAATAGCACAGACAAAACACTTTTTTAATTGATACTGGGATGCTTAGCAGGTGATAATTTCCCTCCAATTTGTATACAGTTTTGGATATGAACTCTTCAATTCTCAGTAGGACTGGGCTTGGGCCTTTACCGGCCTATGATCTGATGGTTGGCGTCCAATCAGGCTTAGCTGCATTTTAGAATTCTCTTTTTTCATGGGGGTCTATTATATTTCAAACAATCTACAATATGGTTCTGAAATGCTGTGTTACATAGATAATGACAGATGGTCAACATAAGCCTGTAATTCAAGCTAATTAAAACAATTTGCTCTACTTCACAGTCCACAGGGGGGGTCCCTCTTGTCTATTGTCTACATTAATGTCTGGACCCTAAGGACTGCGTAGCATTTTCTTTTGTGCATGCAAGCACTGTGGCACTGACTGTCAATACATACATGAATGAGTCTTTTTCTTGTAGAACAATAATAAATGACAGAAAGCATGGATGCAGTGAAGATTGATAACAAATATGGAATGGATGAGGCAAGAGAATAATTACAGAGAAAGATCCTCTAGTTGTTAACCCTGATCTTAAATACGCCAATGTGTTTCTTATTTCCAGGGATTTAAAACACATGTGCTTGCATCACACAGATCTGTCTTGTGGGCTGTTAATGGTAGAGGGCTCGCTCTTAAGGCCGCCAACATTTCAGAGATTGAAGTGATATAAGTTAGTGAGAGTGTTTTGAATTATAGTGATGCAGTGCACTCCTTCTCACCTGTATCACACAGCAACAGTTTGTTAAAGAGGAAATCAATCCCACCAATGAAAAAGTCTCTGGCCACCCCCTGGTCTGTGACGTCATTCTTTCAAAGTTGCACATTGGAGCCAATGTAGAATCGCAGAAATTGCAGCGGCTCTTACACTTTCTCAGCCTGTGAGCCAAATTTGACAAATTTAGTCTCGTCTCTGGAGCCAGGCCCAGCCCCAGTCCCCAGTGAAAACACTCTGCTGGTCTTGCTTTGGAGAAACATAAGCTCTATGGGAACTGCTGGTAGGATCAAAGTCTAAAGATGCAGTACGCTTTCATCTCTCTCTTCATCAGATATTCTTTTACTCCAAAACACAGACAAATTCTTTCAGATAAAATGATCAGAAAATTGCCAGTGATATGTTGCTTTACGGTTGATTTTTTCCTCTGTCTTCTTTAAAATATCCCACAGATTGCACATTAACTTTCTTCTTCAGCGTGACTAATGATTCATGGCTCTTTGCTTTTAAATCATGATTCATAGTTGGTCTATAAATGAATAGATTTCCTATTCTGATTCATGTCTCAATCGCCGTCAGTCCACCATCCCCATGATTCTGTTAACCGAATCAATGCTTATTAACTGATCGCACAGTCAGTTAATCAAACAATCAGTCACTGTCTATTTATGGTCTGCCTGTCTGTCTCTCTGCAGAAACCAGTAATGGCACAGGCTCCATGAGGCGGAAGCTGAGCATTCTGTGAAGGAGCATCTTATCTTTTACTTGCGTCAAGACTTCGTTGATTTCTCGTCATTTATATTGTTCAGTGACACCCGTGGGAGCAGAAGCGCCCGCATACTGTGCACGTAAGGACAATTCTCCTGATCCTAGTTAAAGACGATCCAATTCAGTCTAAAATGGTCATTGCTCAGCATCTGCTTTGGGGCTTGTTTAATATATGTTAAGGAAATGGTCTTTGTGTAGATTAGCGTATTAATTTACTCCAGACTACATGACAGCATATGCAGTGGCTTTGCTTGACCTTCCCCTTAAGATACACACATCATGTTGAGATGCAGTCCTTTAACTCCTAGATGCAGGCAGCTTCTTATAGCCTATGTGCTATGATTTGAAGAGAGAAAAGACATTTTCACATTGTTCCAATGTTAACAGAAAAGTGCAGATGGAAAACACAATTTTTTCAAACATTTCAAATTCTGCTTAATTTGTCTAGCTATATTTATTCCATCCAAGAGGATAAACAGTCCAGAAACAAGTTTGATAGAGGTTTCAACTTTCTGTGATTCTGTTTGTTAACATCTTGATTTAGAAATGGTTCTGCCTGAAATTTTAATGCAATGATAGTCTAATCAAGTAACGCTTTACTTTATAGTATACATACTATAGCATTAATGAAAACAGTAGAAAATACAGGTACAGCTATTAACGTGCCACATAATATTAAAAAGGTATTTCTATTATTTTGTGTATATATGCTTTTCTGTATATTTATGCCATCAGGAGCTGTAAAGAACCTTTTTACTTTTTCAATGTGATCAATAGTTTTGTAATAAGAAATTGCACCTTAGCCTAGAGAGAGTGGTATATAATTTAACTGCAACTGGAAACACCCCTGAAATTGAATTGATGGATCTTTCTCCAAGCTGATATTTTTTAGACCAACATCTCAGTCAGGAAATGTAGTGTTTCATATGGTTTACTTTGTTTTTCCATCGAGGTGCAGGCTTGTAGGCTTGTAACTTGTTTTGCGATAACAAAATAATTCAAACAACAGAGGCAGAAACTATGAATCTTTTCATGCCATTGTATTCATTCTGTAATTATACAGAAACTGTAAGACTTCTGCATGGCAAAATGTTGAGGTATAATGTGCTTTGTATGACAGCATCATATTTTTAAATGATTTGTATATATGTGTTGATTAATGTGTTCATTAAAGATTCTGTTTTCCCGTTTGCATAACCTGGGAGGAAATAACTTCTCCAATGGCAGCACTGACGTCTTTGCTAAGGATTTCCTAAATGACAGATTGCTTCAAGTCTCATCACCCATAAAGTCCCTCTAATTATTCGTCTACTTCTAATTTTGCAATAACAAGTAACACATTTGTCTCATTATTGTAATTAAATTGTTTACAAACCAAATTGATATTGGCATTTTGTCTCTTTACCACTCACATTTGCTTATGATTCTGTAATAGACTTGCATACCATATTCTAAACAAATCATTAGTTTCTTGATTATATTTCAAACATTTACATGTAATTGATATGGTATGGAATTAATTTGAGAGTGGCGAGCCAGTTAATGTTGCATTTGATTTATAAAGTGCACCAGACAGTGATCTAGCTGTGTTGATGTTTTTCTGAAGCGTCTGCATAACTGAGCAGCCTTGTTATTTGCTGATCTGGAGGAATGAATTGCAGCAGCGTGAGCTCAAAAGTGTCTTTTTCCACAAGACAGTTCAGGCAATGGCCACCACAGAGAGGAAGAAGTACTAAAAAATGGACAAACATGTTAAAAGTAAGGCTCTGCAGCATTTTACAGTGTATACTGCTTCAGAAAACTTGGGGTTGAGAAATCTCGCTCCTTGGACTCCTTGGAATTCTAGGTTGAAGAGTTGTTCTGTCACATTTTGTCCAGGATGTTGCAATTTCCGGCCTCCAGCTTGGAATGAAACATTCGCATCAGCAGTGAGTCAACATGACTGGACAGACAAAGAAAATAGCGCCACCTACAGAAACTCAAACTTCAACTATAGAGAATCCAAAAAAAGACATCATAGCTCTGGACAAACTGTTTGATTGACACATGATCTCTGCAAAGTGCAGAAATACCACAGCGATGAGCACCTAGCACCAAGATGTTGCCAAAATAAAACAAAAATGAGAATCTAACAGGTTACCATTTTAAAGTAAAATATTCGTCATTACATGGCATCAATTTCCGAGCCATGCTGGCTCGCACAGCGGGCAGCCCCGTGAGGAACAAGAACACTGTCTTTGACCAACGTCAAGATTCATCCACATTAGTCATGCCAATGTACCTGTGGTGTTCCACATTATGTGGGCTTTGTGTTTTATAATGAAATCTTGCAAGAGCGAGATGGCACGCGGCTGTCTCAGAATGTGTGTATGTTTGTGGGACTGTGACATCAGCATATTAACACAGTGATGTCTCTTCTGCTGGAATATAAAAAGATGGAGGATAGGGCTGATGTGCAGAGTGATCGCCGTGCACCTCCAGCTGACACACAGATACCAAAACCTCCCAGGTCCATCCGTCTTACAGTACAGGTTAGATCGAGCTCAGAAACAATTAGCCTCATTATCAGTTCTCAATCTTTGCCTCCAGTCATTACAGTCCACAACAGTCCAGGCAATCCAGGCACAGCAAGAGGGATCAGTTGTGGTCCACATAGTGAAGCAGAGAGGGAAGTTTCATCCCTAAGACTGCGCATCAAGCATCCTGCAGATAGTGTTCCTCAAGGTAAGTCCACACATTTCATCAACGCCCCTGAGTAGTAGTATTCATCACAGAACAGGCTGAACTAGGGCTTGGATTGAGGGTAAAACAACCACATAGTCAGGGAACAATATCCTGAATAAGCTATCCACATGTTGAGATTGAGGCAACAGTTGTTTTATTTAGACATCGGTGCTTATGTGCAAAAAAAGTTTGAAAAGTTATATATATTTTTTTGTAAAACTTTGTATAGACAGATAGATAGGTAGATAGATATAGATAAAAAAAAAAGTATAAGGGACAGTTTATGCCTCTTCACTGCAACTGTCAAATACTACAATACTATTTGCGATTTTTCATAAAACTGGGAGAATCCAGGGACTCTCCTTATGTTAAAAAGCCTTTATTCTGTAAGAGCTTGTTATCTCAGCATGATCAAAAATACAACTCTTACACTTCTCAGCAGTAAGCCTTCATCAGGGAGGATAGGATACAGTGTGGTGTATTTTTAATCATGCTGAGATAAGAAGCCACTGTAGAATAAAAGCTCTCCAACCCAAAAAGAGTGCATTGGAATCTTTTTTTTTTGTTTTGTTTCGATTGAACATTTGAACTCCAAAACCAAACAGCACCTTCACTGCATATTAAGTAGCTCACATGCAGCACTTTTTGCTCAGAGGTGTTTTACTATTTCCAAAGGGTTCATGGTGTTTAGCTTGAGCTACAGTGTCAGCTAAGCAGTGGACTGAAGAACAGCATTATAAACTGACTCGCAAATAAGCTTAAGTTAATAAATCTACCCTAACCAGCAGATCTGCTCATTTTACTACAAGCTGCTACTAGTGAGATTTGGCATGGACAGCATTTAAACAATTCTGTGAGTCCTAGTGAATGTCCTGCTGTTACAGGCATTATTATTTTCTGTAGAATCTGATAACATTCAAGTTTGCGAGTTCAAAATGAAACTTCCTTGTAAATAAAGATCTATCCAGCAACTGTATTTCCCTATTGAATCTGTCAACTCTGTTGGTACTGTATCTGCGAAATCTGACACTGACATTTGGTTCCAGGTAGACGAGCTGCAATGAGGATGTGTGCAGTGCTCTGTGCCCTCCTATTATTGCTGAGTCACGCCCTATGCAGACCTCACAGAGGGGGCACCATGGATATCAGAAGTATGTAATCCTGAACTGGCAACCCATTTTATCTGAATTCTTATTACATTTTTTTTTGTTCAGATCGTATTATGCTTGGCAATATTTTGTTACTGATGATACGTAAATATTCAAGCTTGAAGTACATTCAAGCTTCTGAATACTATTGATATGATCCCTGCAGCCCATAATATTACATGTGATCTTGTGTTAAATGTTACCATTAATGATTTTTTTTTTGTGTGTTTATTTGTTTTTTCCACTATATTCCTGTTGCTGTAGTATCAGTGTGAATCTTTTCTGTGTCATTCAAATTGTTTCATTCTCCTTCACTCCGTATCTCTGTAAAACCGTACTTGTAAATTAGTATGGATATACTAATTAGTACATTTGGAAACAGCATATAGTGAGAATGGCAGTTTTAATTAGGGATAGTGAGGTGTTATTAGTCACAATATGGTTCAGTTGAATTTCGGAAGTTGGACTTCATTTATGGTCATAACTAAGGCTGCACTCATAGCTGGAACAGTCACACAATCGTAAGAACTGCATGTAATCTGTTCTGTCTGTTCTTTCCATGTTTTATCACCCGTGTCATTCAGATCCAGACATCGATGCTTCCTGGTACACAGGCAGAGGAATCCGACCCGTGGGACGTTTTGGTCGAAAAGTCACGGGGAGACATAGACACCAGGCGTTCATCGCACCCAGAGTTTACACACCGACTGCTAACACTGTCAGAGAGGTGTGGGTCACACAGTGAAGATGCTGTGATGGCTCATTTTTCATTTCCTTTTTTCTAGTGTTAACATGCTTTTGGTTTATACTGTTGCTTGCTGCTGTACACTTAGTCAGCTACTTACCTATTAGGTTGTTATGGTTTTAGTTGATTCATACTTATTTTGGCTGGCTTGTCTGAGTTTTAAAGCAAATTGTATGAAATATTTCCTAAAACAGTTTCGATTCACCTGGTGTGTTTGTTTTCTTTGATGAAACATCAGATCTAAAAGTCAGTTAAGAAGATTGCATTGATTTTCCGTGGTGCAAAAATGTGAGCAAAGATTTGTAGATGTGTGTATCATAAGTGTGAGTGAACAAAAAATGTCCATCTACATGAAAAATTAAACTCTATTAATGCAGTGTTGTGTTACTGTTTAGTCTTTTTGAACGGCCTCCCCCCCCCCAAAACAACAACACAGTTTTAAACACAACACAACTTTTACCTTCCAGTCAGTTTGCACACCAATTCAATTTCTATTTAACTGCACAGAATAAAAGCAGCAAATTGGTGGCCTTATCATTATAGACTTAACATAATTGATCAGTTCATTATCCATTTATCTTATTAGTTTCACTGTTTTATTTCAAATGAATAGGGTCACTCAGCGGGTTTGCACACCATCTGCAAAAACTTAAGCAGTGGAGTGGGGGTTAATTTTGCAATGTTTTATATTCATAAGATTTATTTACTCACAATTACAACTTCTCTCTGTCTTTTCTTTCATTTTGTTTTACTGCATTTCATCCACATAGCATGAGGAGTTTCTGTGATCCGGTGAAGCATAGAAACCAAATGAGGACAAGCATTCCCTCTGGCCCTACAGAAGCTTGGTTTCAATCAGCAGTTTAAAGCCCATTTTCATTGACAATTCATAAGCCAAGATCTCAGTAATGTTTTAAATCAGAAAGCAGTAAAACAGAGTACAAACTTGGAACCATCCACCAGAGAAAAACAGCTTGTGTATATTGAGGAGACGTGGGAGAATGGAAGAGAATAAACACTAGGAGAGATACAGAGGTGTGCAAATGGCAGACAACTGGACTTTTAGCAAAAGAAGTCACTTTATGCATGGACCTGAGTGGGCCGAATGCAAACATTAAGTGAGAAACTTGAGCAGCATACTTGACATTATGTCAGCTGGGGCGTTTTAGATGTTTATGGAAGCACTGAGATTTACAGCTGTGATTTTCATCCATGATTCACCTAATTCAATGCCAAAATCTAGTCAGAAATGAGCACAGCAGTTTCTTTTCCAACACATATTGACAATATAAAGGGTTTCACTCCAAAATCCTGTCTAACCTTTTAGAAAAATATTGTTACCTGATGTTCATTGCTCAATTTTTCAAAACCCAGTTCATTACATCATTTAAAATATTACAAAACCTGCTAACTACATTAAAATGGTTCAGATGCTGGAAATTTAAATGACATTCAGTAGCGAGTGTTACTGACATATTATCAATCATTATGTCAGGGTAACAGATGTCACATTTTTTTCAAATAGTTGGAATAATGCACTTCAGATTCACGGGCATACATACAAGCACATGCACGCAGCAACAGCACATCTTGGTCCAACTAACTTGTGCAGCAGTACACAAGCAGATTGGAGCTGTCGTTTTATAGACATTGCTCAGAGGCACAGCTGCCCTGGAGGCAGAAATAATCTCCTTGATTAGATTTAACCTCAAAGAATAAAAGTTTTTCTGGCTACGTTCAGTTAGACTGAAGCCCAATAAACACTGCTGCCAATTTGCGCAACTAGCTTGTCTAATCCAAACAGGTCTTATCACAATGCCTGCCATTCCCTGGCAAATGTAGTTAACTGTGCTTAAAAACACAATGTTTTACCTGGGCCTTTTCTGACAAAAACTACAAGATTGTGTTTGTCTTGTAATTGCATTGTGCATGTGGGTGCTGCTAGATGTTTTTCCACGGTACTTTGTTTCATTGGTGTAAGATGGGTCCTTTCTGTGTCTATGGAAAACTCGGATAGCAATTGAGCCACAAAGACACCAAATGGGGGTGATCTTGGGTAAGTCCCCATGTTAAATTCCCATCCACCACAAAACTTACTAAGACAATTGAATAATGGTGATTTATAAAAGGGTAAAACTGTATCTTCTCCTGACCAAGCAATGGCACAATCTCTCTCCCAAAAAATGTTTTCACCTATCAGTCTCCTATGGAAAATAAATACTTTTAACTTCTCAGCTATAAATTCAGTGAAATAAAATGCCACAGTGTTTACTTTAGTGCATGACTGTCCCCCTCCACTAACTGAGAGCACAGCAGATTTGTAGGTGGTGAAATAATACACCTGCACTGTAAGCCCTCTCAGTTGTGCACTAATTATCCCCACATATAGGAATACCAAAAAAAAAAAAAAAAAACTAAAAAAAAAAAAAGAAGAATTTTCCATAGTAAACTGAGATATATCTTCATTCTGGAAATGAAGTCATGTGGCAACTTATATCACCTTTTTGGAGCTGCCAATAGCTATAACCAAGAGTTAGCAAAATTAGTAACACTGCTAAAAAGCCTAGTGCACTTTTTACTAGGTGAAAAGCAGCTTATTAACCTAACTAACCTTCCATGTTCAAAATAGTCATGGCAAGCAAGCTATAGCCTGCTGAGTTTCAAAAATCATGAATGTCCTGGTGATGAAAAAAATGAAAGAAAGAAGTCATTGTCATTTACTTTTTTTATTTCACAGAACACTTTCTTCAACATTTAGCTGACATACACTCTGAAAGCTGTGGCTCATTGCTTTCGCCCACTGAGATTTAGCTCAACCAATGAGTTTACATCCACTTCCAGAGGAGCTTTGGCTCTCAATCATTAGTTGGCAACAGAAAGGGCCAGTTTGCCCCTCGGCCTCATAAACTCAAAATACATATATAATTTAGACTGTCATATGTTTTTTCCATCTCTGACAGCATCTCTATTGTCTAAGCTGGAGGAACATGCTCAGCCCTGCTTGGAGGGGGGGGGCTCTGCTGAGTTTCATCACAAGCTAATAGTAGTGAGGCAGGAGACGCTGAATGAATCGGTTCAACATCTGGCATGAACAAAGACCAGGGGGGCTTATAGCCTGCTGGAGCTGTCCCTAAACTCACTGAGAAAAATCAATACCACTAGCACTGGATAGTCAACAGAGGTAAATGTTTTTGACAGGGTTGGACATGTGTTTGTTCCGTCATGTGGAGTGTAGTTATGCTGCTCCCCCTTGGCTCGAGGGATGTGGAGAGGAGTTCAGGCTCAAATAGCATAGCATAGATAGCTAGATGGACAGAGCTTCACAAGATTGCTACTAAGTGTTGCCCAAGACTTTCACTATGGCACCAGAGAGAGTCTTAACATCACCTGAAAGTCGTCTATTGGCAGAGACAGACAGACAGACAGACAGACAGACAAAGAGCTCAGGGTCCAACTTTGCAGCAGGATGCAAAAGGGTTGAAAGTGTCAGTACGATGCAGATCCACGAGCGTCGTCTCCTGC
>OMLB01017281.1:62095-77562 GCA_900302555.1 Myripristis jacobus
GGGGGGGGCAGCAAAGTGACACCAGAAGAGATGAAGGAGGTTTTCTTCTGTAGCTCAGCATATCACTTGTTAACACAAGGATCAGATTTGTATTCTGTATTGTAGATCATATTTTGGGAAACTGGGCTGTTAACCGTACGTTGGTAGATATGTATGAAATTGTCATTTAAAAGTGTTTATGGAACAACAGCAAACAACAACGTAAGGAAATAAGATAGGAATGGAAGAGCACTTCTTGTGTTGAGGATGTAATTTACATCACATGAACATTTGATAGTTTTCAACAATAACAACATAATAGATGAATGCTAGCTGACTTGTGACTCACTGTGATATGTCACAGTGCAGTGTACTCACAGCCGACAGTGGGTGATGTGCTCCGGAGCTCTTCCTTACTAAATCGCAGGGCCAGAGTTGACTTTCCCACTCCAGAACTTCCCAGCAGCACCATTTTAACCCGAAAGGTCCTGACCTGTCTTCTCAAAGAGCTGCTGTGGAGCCGAGCTCTCCCTGGCGATGTTGGGACCCTTTCATCCATTCAAACAAAAAGGTATCTCCAGCAGAATGAGACAACTCAGATGGATGAGACAGAATTCTGACGTCCAAATCTTGAAGAAGTAACAGCAAGTCCAACCTGATCAGAGGAGTTCTTGGTTGTAAGAAGCTTGAGACAGGTAATGGTTGTGCTCGCTTCCTATTCTTTCACAGAAAATAAAACTACAAGATCCAGTCAAAGTCCAGTCTTTACTTGTGAATTGCCACAAACGTGATTTCACTTCCTTGTTTACAGCCCCATGAAACCATAAAATGTTTGAGCCAATTAAAAAGCAGAAATCAAACTCTTTACTACAGTTGGCACGCTCATCAGACCTGATGCTGCTGGTCTTCTAGTGTAGAAACTGTTGTATCTCCAGGGAGGGCTTTTTAAGCCTTAGGCAAACGGAAAATAAAAGTGAAAGTTAGGTTTTCACAAAGTATTATTGGTTCCACTCTTTTTGACAGAGCTCTTCTATGTTGACTGCATGACTAATGAGCGTATATTGACTGAAGCTGTTTGGGGAAATCACAGACTAATACAAAGAGAACCACTTCCTCTCCTGACAACTGCACAGGTCCCTGCACTTTTCAGCTTGATCATTCATGGTAATGGTTTTAAAAATGTATTCGAATTACTCTCTCTCTCTCTCTCTCTCTCTCTCTCTCTCACACACACACACACACACACACACACACACACACACACACACACACACGCATTGAAAATGGCCAGTCACTGTTATGAGTGTACTTGTATGACACATAGGCTACAAACAAATCTATTCAGTGTTGCCTGGGCATGAATGTACATACAAAAACACTAGATACTGTAGCAAAGGATGAAATAAAGGATGAATAATCTCTGAGACAAAAACTGAGAAGAAAAGTTTTCAGCTGGGATATTTTTCCCTGAGGACTGTCGTCTGCCAGATCGATCTGATACAGTCGCATTCAGTCTCTGTTGCCTTAAGTAAAGGATATGATATCCTTGCATGACACCATGTCAACACATGAGGGCGACATTGCTATATTACCCATGTCTCAAAGGTGGCTCTACTAGCTAATTACTAAGGCAGCAGTGATTATTTGAGGGCTGTGGGACTACGCAGCATCAGCTGAGTAACTGGGTGCATCATACCTGCAAGTCATCACCACTGTACTAGTCATCCTGCCTTTCAATTTCTCCACAGAAAGGGTAAAGTAAATGAAAATAGTACAATAAAAAATAGTGAGAATAAAAGTATTGCTATAGCTTAAGTCAACTCTGCATCAATGATCTGTCACTGCACAGCTTTTACCAAAGTTGTGAATATGGACAAAAGTTTTCCCACAGGGTCTTGTGATAATGGACAAGCTACTTTTAGCATCATGTATGGAATTTGAAATGATACAATACATACTATACTGACTACAAAACACACCTACTCTGAGCCCCTGCAGGCCCTTATAATTGCCATTGCTTTGATCTAGGCTGGCAAAATTAAAGCCTTGGAACATCGCACCTTGTCTATGCCTTTAAGAAGCCCAGGCCTGTTTTTAGAGCTCGCTGGTCATCATTAAAAATAGCAGAGGGGGTGTGAGAGAGTGCGATAGCTCCGGCAATGTGGTTACTGGCTTGAAACTGAGCCCCTGAACGTGTATATGTATAGAGCCCCCGTCCTGGAGTGATGCTGCCTTCAAATGCCCCTCGTAAACTCCCCGCTCCGTCTCTCCGGGGTCCTATGGGCTACGGTCGGATGATGACCTGAGTTTTTTGTTTTGGTGTCACACAGGGACAGAATAAAGAAGAAAAATGTGCGCCGGGCATGTGGGCTAAATGATGTTCTCAACAATAGAAGCGTCATCAAGTGGCTGCTCTGTTGAGGAAATGTCTCAGCTTTCAGCATGTCCACTTTTCCTACACCCACTTCCTGTAAATACAAGAAGTGTTAAAAGTTTGAAAAATCATGCGAGGAAGTAGAGGTTATCGATGTGTTTAGGCATCCCTGCGAAATCATACAAAAAGTTAATTTACGGGCCCACAGTTGTTGTAAAACTCAAAAGTAGGCTATGTAAGGAAAATGTGTCATAATTTAGGGTTAAAAAAGAGCGAAAATAGAAAGACACAGTAATGGTAATTATCTCAGATACTTGTGTATCACAGAAAATACTGATTTTCCTGGTTATATTTATCAGATTGATAAGTCGTTCACTTGCGCCACATTTATTAACCCATAAATCCGACGGTACTTGAAGGCATCATGATTGAGTACAAGCTTTCAACTTTTTTCGTCTTGACAGGTCCAAATCTGCTCCCGCGAGTCAGGTGGAGGTGACGCCGTCGCCCCATTCAACACGAGAACTTTACAGGACATTTTAATGAAAAAGTAATGTTACTTTAGCAACTGGTTACTTGGAGTTTGAGGAGTGACAGATAGGTCATTTAAAAGTTTATAGTGTAAAGCTACAGCGGACGACTTGTACTGAACGAGTTTTGTCAGGAAACGCACAGGGCGCACATGGTACAGATGTTGCCAGTCACACTGCGGTAGTTTGACACACAAATCTGCGAGTTGTGCGTCGACACAAAAACACAGGAAGAAGTCTGAAAACGGATGTGTGACAATGACCCATGCCGTGAGTACGGTCAGCAGTGGGTTTTCTGCTCTGTTGGACTGTAGTTTGACATTTTAGCAACACATGCTTCCTGCTAGGGGCGTCATTGGCGGCCACTGCTCTTTTTGGATTATTTGTTGCACTGTTGGACCAGTAGAGTAAAAAAGCGTGATTGGACAAGTATTGTGAAGACATGGGGACTCAGGGCACAGGACGGAAAAGAAATCCCAATAAGGAGAGGTCGACGGCCGAGGATGATGCCCTAAACCTCATAGCGAGAGAGGTAAGTGGAGAGCTGAAAGAACTGTTGATTTACTATTTATTGACTGATTCACTGACAAAACCCACAGGAGTCCATGAGCTCCTGAATGGGCTCTCCTCCTCATCTTCATCCTCTCAGAAGAAAAAAACCGCCTGTAACGCCCCCTACCTGCTAAGATGTGGCCCCAATGTCCACATGTTGTATCAAATTTAGACAGAAATGGCTTCTGGAAGGCTGATCTCCATACTTTTGTAGAGATCAATAGCTGGTATTCACAATCTTTAAAATGCTCCATTTTTACATACCAAAACAACAAAAGAACAAAATCACATATATTCAGAAATATATCATTTCAGTTTTGGAAACAACTTTAAACCACCATGACATAAAATTCTCCATTTTCAGCCCAGACTATTAAAATTTAATTTTAGGATTAGCAGCTCTGTAAAGAAAGGAAACACACCACACCTTTTCAATGGCAGGGAATATCTGGGATATGTTACCATCTTTACATGAATGATTAGTTTACAAAAGATATGAGTGAATAATGAATTGTGGAAAAAACAAAACAAAACAAAAAAACACCAGTGGCCAGCAGGTATTTAACCAAAGACTGCCCAGTATCGGCCCAGTGTCTTGGAAAAACGGTATTCTTGTCTAATCTGTCACATTTATTATCATAATCTTCAAGACAATATTGCAAAGCTGGCATAACATTACTGTATTCTATTCATCGAACTTTGTGATTAAATGGATTCTGATTAAATATTTCTCACTGCTGCAGGCTCCATGGAAAACCGAGTGATATCAACTCTTGGTATCTGGCCCACTGCTAACAGAAATAGTTTAATGTATCAACCAATAAGTCTTTCATGTGCTAAC
This sequence comes from Myripristis jacobus, assembly GCA_900302555.1. NCBI lineage: Eukaryota > Metazoa > Chordata > Actinopteri > Holocentriformes > Holocentridae > Myripristis > Myripristis jacobus. The sequence goes on from OMLB01017281.1 coordinate 66,372, forward strand.
CTGCATGATAGCCTTTATTACAGCTCAACAGTGCAGGATTGGAGTTGGCAGCAGGCGCAGGCAGTTGCCTCTGACAGGTGCTGAAGTCGTGTTTTGACTAGTTCAAAGGAACCAGCCCCCATCCTAATCTCTTTATGTTGGGTTCTGCAATGTTTGATTTCCCAACAATCTCCAATTCCTATAATTAAACACTATTATGATGAGCCTGGTGGAGGGTAAATGGATGTTTTGCAGTAAGAATAATGTCTAGTGTTTCTGTAGATCCCTGGTTACCCGACTTGAGATGTGATGCCATGGACTTTGAAATGATATGGTTTTAGAGTGTTCCTCTTATCTTCTGTGTGAGGTGTGACCTCTCTGACACCTGCTCCTATATCAGTGATGTCTTGCATGACGTTCAACCCTCCCAAGAGAATAGTGCTGAAGCAGTTGGCTATCTTAAAGGATGAAATCATCTGTGTTTGTGGAAAGTTGAGCTGTTAAAATGAGATGGCATGTTTTTGCAGTGCAAACAGAAGATGTTGGGTCGAGATTGTTGGTCATCAGAGAAGTAAAATCAAAAATTACCAAGGCGCACTTTGATGACAAAGCATGAGAAAGCCTTTTCCTGAATGGGCTACATACCTATATATGTGCATGTAGGCATGAAGCGCATTCATTTATGGCTTTTGGATGATTTGGTAAGAAAATGTGCCATGGTGATTTTTGTTTTTGGCTCCTTTCATCAATAACCAGCCAACCTCTCTTGTTTGCTTGAGATATGCTCTTGGAACCAAGGAGCAGCTTTCTGGACACCAAGAAAAGCATTTTACTTCCAGAACTTGGATTATCAGTTTATTCTGCTAGCTAAATTGTGGGTACAACTAGTTTGAGTGTGGTGAGGATGCACAGGAAGCTCAACTTAACCATCATAGGCATTGCGCTACATCACACCAGCAGTGAAAAGGAGGAAGTTTGGTCTGTGCAACCCTAACCCGGATGTTTAATAGAATTTGCATATCACATTTCACACATACACACACACACAGTGGCTGCTCTTTTACTAGCTGTGAACAGGCCCCATATCCCTGCCACAGTCTGCAGAGGTTGGCTATTTAAATATTATCTACTTTCAAGTGCTTAGATGACTATTTGCACTGCAGTAGCTGGCCTGAGGTTGCACATTCCTGGAGCTGGTCATTGTTCCTTGTTATAGTCTATTTGCACCGATTGGAATGTTCCCTGGATAATGTTTGCAGAGATAACTTTGACAGATAATCATTTCGTAATTGTCCAGCAGTAGCAGATACACAGTCTCTTTTAAAGAAGTTTTCCTCCGAGGGTTGAGTCCTTTGGTCTGTTTGCAGTTTGGCACAACTCGTCAACAGTAAAACCTTTTTTCATGGTTGGTTTGCCGCTTAATCTGAGAAGCAAAGAGAAATCCTGTGCCTTTAAGTGGCGGCGGGGTCAAGTCCCTCACTGGCAGTCCTCTGACAGGATGGTATGTCAGCCCTGATGAGCTGGCCCATTCTGCAAAAGAGTTTTAAAAATAGACGGTCCTGAAAGATCAGCTGTTACTGCACCCTGATTTCAGACTGGGCCCATGGGTGGGGGATGGGGACGGGTGGATGGATTATTGCTTGCTCACTGGCCATCCTGCCAACTTGAAAAAGTAGAAATGGCAAGGTGCTGGATAATTGGCAGATTTAATTGGTGTAGTTATGACAAGTTTAATGTAAAAGGTTGGGGATGCTGGCATTTTGAGCTGCCGTGGAGGTGGTCCATCACTATCATGTTGCTGGGCACTTCTTTACTCCCCCAGTATTGCAGAGTTCAGGGAAACTGTCAGTAGTGACTTAGCTGGGACCAAATGGAGAAAGACCACACACTAGGAAAGAATTTCAGCACTGCAATCTAGAGAGCTTGTAATTCTCTACTTTTGGGAGTTGTTTCATACTGCTGCCAAACATTTTGAATCTTGTTATAAACATTCATGTGTAGTACAAGGATGGCTTACTGTTCTTCTGTTGAGCGTCACTTGTCCTAATAAGATAGGAATGTGAGAAGTCTGGCAAGGATGTGATCGCAGTTAAGTAGATCATACAGTAATAAGAATCATTGTAGAGCGTATGAATCAGAATGGTGTCGACAAGTGTAAATTATTTACTAGTCTACCTGTTAAGCCACTTCAGAACCAGTGCCTTGACTTGGATGGAGAAAAACATGTCTTCCTCAGGAGCGAGTTTATCTGACCTCTTGACACCATGACAGAATGTATTCACCAACCTAAATGTTGCATTATTGATGTAGTCCCACTGTGTAGAATCATGTCTTCTCTTTGTGATAGCTGCAGGCAGTTAAAGAAGTTTACAGTCAATTCAGAATAATGTCACAGAGAGTTTAGCATATCGTACAACATATGTAGTTGTCATTTTAGGCCAGAGGATGTGATACAGTTTAAATATACTATACTGTACGTTAATGTCAAACCAAATACACACCGTCTGAGTGAACCACAGCTGAATTATTTCTCCTTGACACAAAACTGAAGCGGTTATAAATTTGCATAAAGTTGTGTACGGTTTAACGGTCGTATGAGCAAGAAAAGCAGGTGTGTTTATTTGTCTTTTGTCTTTGTCTCTGCCCTGCTTATGCAGATGAGAAAATATACAAGAATATCAAAATATGTCAGGCTGCAGGTTGAATGCTCATATTGTACAAGGCAATTAATGAAGTTTTTTTCTCTATTTCCATGATCAAAGACACTCTGTTAACTCTTTGGCAGTAAGGAACTTTAACCAAAAACCATAAATCTCCACAAATATCCAAAAACATTTTGGTCCTCATGCAGAGAAGTGTAGAGTGTAGACTGAATTAACACGATTAATAGCACAAGCTTTAACCTCTTTTTCTTCTGTTGAACAGATTATTTGGAGGATAATCTCGTTGTTTTATCTGGCTTCAATTTAATTTAGGTTGTGGACAATTGGGCGACATTAGTCCAGCTGAGGTGTTTGAAAGCAAAGCATCCCGTTGACAGATTGCAAGGCTGCTGCTGTGAATCTAACAGCTGAATCCATTTCTAGGGATTGAGCGATTAATATGGGTAGAGAGATTTGGATCATGATGTCACTAGATAAAAGGGTATAAATAACATTTGTGAAGGCAATTGCTATGTGAGTTCATAGTTTATGCCTGAGTTTTCCTGTTGCTCTGACGTCAAGTGTGTTGTTTGTCAAAATGGGTGAGATGAGCTTTTTGCATCATGTTCTCAAAGATACTGTGAACATCTCCCGGTTAAAATAACAGGCCCATATTAACTGGGTTTGTGCCCGTCCATGTGCCCTGATCCTGACATGTGCAAAGAATTGTGAAGCTGTTTTGATGAACACACATTCACATTGACATTGGAGCTGGACTTGGAGCTGGTATTAATCCATGGTCTTGTTTGTTGACCATTCAGATATGGCATTCACCCTGGTGAGCAGGCCAACTGCTACTGTTAGCATTCAAATGATTTACCAAGCAGTTAATCATGAAGCTCAACCTTTGAGCATTCAAGAGTAGAATATGGTAAAAATTCTCCTGTAGGGGGTATTAGTTTGTAGTGTTGCAGTTCTTCACAAGCTATGCTTGGGCTTCCTCTGAATGTGCAAATGTTGACAATTATCTGTTATTATCATCCATATCTTGAGTACCATTTGGTAGATATTTTAATCTAATGTTGTTTCCAGTGGCATGGGTGCATACAATTTTATTAGAGGTTTTGCACTTGTGCCGCAAATTTTCTAGCATCCACATCTGCTACCATCAAGGTCCAGTGCAGAATTGAATGTGTGTGCAGGAAATGGTTAAATATAAGACAGCTGGAGTCAAAGAGAAAAACCTGGAAAAAATTCTTTTGGTTTTGGGTGTAGCTCAATTTAGTACGTTTTAAGTAAAAGGGAATAGTTTGACAGATATAGACAGACCATATAGGCTATGTTTGCAACAAGACAGATGGTTAACTAGTTAGAATGAATATGTGACATCACAGTATGGTATCAATTATTTTAATAATGATGACAGTCCAGGAATTTGGTCTGACAGTCACTTTCTCAGAAGCAATATGTACTGCACCAAAAAATCAGCCCCAGCATAATGTATCAGTATATTTCCAGTTGAGTGTGCTGGAGAGTATACACTTGGCCTGTAAAAGTTGTTATATTTAACTTGACAGTGTTCTTGCTGAATATGGGCAAGTTATTGAAGTTTCATTCCAACATGAGATGCATGCCATTTGAATAATGTAATGCATACTCTTATCCAATGAACGGCAGAGAACATTTAAAAAGTTCTTAAAATGATTTTGTCAAATTCAAGGTGTAGAAGATGTTGACCCTGGGTCTTTTATACTTTATTATGAAGAAACATATACCCTAATAAAAACTGTAAGAAAAAATCTTTAAATTATAACCCATGATTGTTATGCTTGGGATTAGAAGTCTCCAGTTTGTCGTTTGAATTTGAACCAAAACTGATCACAGTGACCCTCTTTTCTCTTTTTGGCTGTGCTGTGATACATTTTATAAGTGTGTTCACAGTCAGAGACTAGGGATGAGGTGCCCTTAACAAATGCACCTATTCTGGTTTGGGACACACATCACCAGTGTGATGTGAAAATAAACTGGATGTAAAATTCACACATGGGCCATCACCCATTTATTGCCAGTGATGCAAGTTGATTGTATATCACAAATGAAAGTGGTTCAGAAAAGTTAATTTCCGTCAGTTGCATTCGTCTGGACTCATTCAGTCCATGTCGGTCAATAAAGTAGGATAGGAGGACAGCTGGGCTCCACTGATAACTTTCAGGACACTCTTCAGCGCCTGCAGGGGTTTGAGGTTGAAAATCTTTACAAGTCGTTGATGTCTTAAACAGAGTCATGGTGTGTCTGTGCGGCTCTATGCACCAGCAGTCAGTGGCTCCTCAGAATTTTGCTGATAGTCTGTTTTGTCTGTGTGAGTTTGAGGAAACAATGTAAGCTGGGGATTAAGTTGCAGGTTGGCGTTAGGTGACAGTCAGAAGCTCAGTGGAGCGTTGAGGAGAATCAAGTGTTTAAAGAGGATTAGTCTGGGGCTCGACAGTGAGGAAGGGGAAGTCCACCGCACCACTCCCCTTTCAGTCACACTCTGTCATCTAGGGAAAGAGCTAGAAAGCCACCTTGCAGTCACAGTCATGTTAATCTTTAATGCAGGGGACAAGCAAGACACAGTCCAGTCACGGCCAGTGGTAAAAATATGCACCCTCACACGTTGTATTTATACTGTTTTCTGTCTGTTTTCCTTTCCACACTAACTGTAAACACTTGATTTGTTATATACACATATGAGCATAATGCTTCTGAAGTGCCCAGCATTTGCAAATTCATTTAGCTCAGTCAGGTAGAGCGGAGTTTGGCTGAAACACGTTGATATTTTCCAGCCAACACCCATTACACCCTCAAGTACAAACATTAATAATCTAAACAAACTGTCTTGTATTTCCTGATATGTGTGTATACACAAACCATTGGCTTCAGTTTGCCTGGTCTGCCCTGATGCTTTAACAAGGCAAGTCTCCTTAAAAGGAAGTGCAGGCCCTGTGCGTGTTGGCTTCCTCTTGATGACATCATCACACGCATGGCCCGTGCAGATTGTTATCACAAACTCCTTCCTGTTTATTCACCACTGTTGCACTCTTTCCAATGCCTGGGGAACAGTGCTGGGTGGATGTTGGTGGGGATTTGGTAGAGCTACCACAGACCAGCACATCAGGTGCTGGTACAGAAAGACATAAGTCGATAACACTCCCAGCAGCAGGGAACAAAGGAAGACAGATAGTCAGTTATTCAAGATATGATTATTATGATTCAAGATTTTCAAGATATTCCCATGTCTTGCCAGTCATACCCAAAGGTTGCCCCACTGTACGTATCACTGCCCGCTCAGAGATGAAGATTTTTAAACACCAAAGAATCAGTGATTAGTGCTTCTCAATTTTTGCCACTTGAACATTTTAAGAAGTTCACCTCCCTCCCCCGCAGCTCTCAAAGGGGAGGGGGGCATTTCAGCGGCACGTCCCCCTGGCTGAAACACTGCTTTAGATGGGAGTGCAGGTTCCTCACTCTTCACTGCAAGCCAAGACATGTCAAGAGACACACCATGTAGATGGTGTCAGATCACTGAATGTTACCTGTATTTTTGGAATAAGGTTTTGAATATGCAAGTGGGTTACTTCAGTTCAGTTAGAAAAACAGCAAGAGTGATAGGAGTTGTCACCTGTTGCAGTTCACCACCCAAAGGTCCATGTTCATGTTAATATAACTGTGAAACCTGTAGGGGGTGCGGTGCCATGCCTTGCTATCACAGTGTCCAAGGTCACATACTCAGGTTGCCTTGGTGATAAGCCCATTTTTTTAATGAATCGAATGCATTTCCTTGTCTTGTTGAGCTGATTGGCCCAAATGAGTGCACCCCTCTGTTCAGTTTAACAAAAGTGCTGCAAATTCTGCACTATTAAATTCCAAGGGGCTTTTAACGCTCCATACGAGATGTCATTTGTCTTAAATGAGGCTTTAAATTACTTTTTCAAATAAAATTAATTAATGAATTAATTTTTTTGTATTTTACCAGTCATTACTTTGCCTTCCAAATCGCATCATCTCCTCACTTTGGACCAATACCGCATCTGTTATTTAAAGCTTATTATAAGACACACGCACGCACGCACGCACAAAAGCTGTCATGATGTAACAACCTGACTTCTTCATTTTTGTCCACTTCATGGTCGTATCCGTTCTTCCCAACATTACCACATTTAGATGACTTTCCTTCTCTGTATTGTGAGACTGGAAATCCTATCTTGGATCTATTGTGAACCACTTTGTAAGCTTTGTGCTAAAGCACTGTATAATCAGAGTTTATTACGATTAGTTATTCTGGTGTACAGCAGAAGTTGTATTGGTGTGAATGTTGTGAGTATATTCATGAGACGGAGCGTATATGTCCAGCAAACATTCCTTCATGGATATGTAAAGGTAAAGGAATCTGATGTGAGAGCAGCATTAACACAGAAACGCACAGAAATCCCTTCCTATAATGAAGCTCCTGTTATTCACTGCTCTCAGGGCCACATTGTGTAACTTCCTGTGAGGTACAGTATTGCTTACCCCTGTAAGGGAGCAGTGCTGTGGTAATAAGAGTTTCAACACAAACTGTGGCAGCAAGCAGCTCCATATTACTTTTGAAACATCCTACAGGATCCTACGGTACATAACAAGCTTGAAGTACCTGTAGTAGCTGTGGTATGAACTGTTGTTCATACCACAGCTACAGGACAACATGCCAGTGCCATGTTTGTTGAATGCCATTTGAGTTTTCGCTGTTTCTATAATTAGGTACCCTGATTGAACAATGAATGTGCTGTTAGTGCAGATAGAGCACTTTGCTGGCACTGAGGACTCACATGGTTTGATCTTTTTAAAGTTCAAGGAAAAAGTGACTTTCCCCACCTAGTTTTGCAAGTTTCATAGCTTTGCTTTACTGTTAAAACCCAGCTGCTTTCCTTGTGGTATTTTTAGAAACGTCTGAAGCATACTATTTATTTTACTCCTGGCCCAAAGTGGCCTGCACATTTGCTAACCAGTGTGTTTGAGGTGCTGCGACCCCTACAGCTGTTCTGCGTGTTTACGGTACAGCCTGAGGTTGACTTACATTGCTGTGTCAGCAGAGGTAGGGAAGAAGACAGTGGTCAGTAAAAGGCACAATGTTTCCTTCCCATTATCACTGTGTTGTGTGCATGTTAGGTTATACTCTACATTTTTAACAAGCTCCAAAAGCTACATAGCACTCTATGATGAGAAGAAGCTGCTCTTTCACCTGTCTACATCCAGCATGAGTTTGCTGCAGTTCACAGCCTTTATACATGCACATGCTAGCCACACAGCACTTGGAAGGCACCGTAGTGCACAACATATTGCACTGGCATTGCAGAAAATGCCAGCAATTCTCTAAGCAGTAAATGAACAACAAGTTCATTTGCTAACAGTTAGGTGTGCTAATGGGTTGACAACCCTTTCCTTTTGGTTGACATAGACTTGACTAGTAGTTGGGTATCTCATTCTAACTTGATGATTAACAGTTTCCCACTTCAACCACATGCTACACTCAGTGTCCACTTTATTAGGTCCACCTGTACAATCTAATGTGTAAATTCTACCTTTTAACAAAGTTCATCATGTTCAGTTTTTGTTGACATTGTGGAGAATGTGTAAGTTTAATTCTATGTTTATTATTGAGGTTGTAGTTTGCAGAGGTGTTTTAAATTTTTTTGTCCTCCCAATTTTTATACATGAGGGGGACAAAATATTTGAAACACCTCTCAATAAAATGCATTCCAGTACAACAGCAGCACTAATTCAATGCCAAACATATAATTGAATTAACACCTTTTATTACTGTGACAAAAAGAAAACCTGAGCATTATAGGCAACTTCCAAATGGCACTTGGGGATATGTTTGAATCTGTCTGAATATTTAAAAGTTTTTTTGTTTTGTTTTTTACCCAGACCTCATTATCCAGAAGTCATGTAAGTCGTTCTCACTGCTGCTCAGGAGGTTTTTTGAACTGTCACTTTGTGGGAACCGATTTGGTCGCTATCAGTGGGAATGGATTGAAGGCTGCTGTCTGTTACAGCCCCACTTTGCGATTTAGACTAATAAGACGGGTGCATTTTCATATAAATCTTGCCTGTAGTGCAGCTGTAAAACCAAACAAAGCAGGATTTATGTAGATCTACTATACTATAGCACTATACTCCAGATGGTATGTTTAATTTTTTCAGGGTGGTTGTCTTACATTGAATCATTTCTGTAAGAAATTTTTAAGGGTGTGAAAACAAGGACTTCATTCACACAGTCCTGCTGCTTGTCTGGAAATGACGCTGGCCGTTTCCTTGACTCATGTCTGTGGGTATAGAATAAGCTGAGACTTGGCAATTGCTATGGCTGTATTACTTTTTACCAGCCACTCCCTGTTGGCCAATATCAGCAGGGTTTTTTACATTTTGCAAAGGGAGCGCTTGTTATTTTTTGTAGTTGCTCAGCTAGTCATTATCACCATCAGAGGCCTTGATTGGATAATAATGACAAGCTTGCAGCGTTTTTTTACAAGTGCGTGAATCCACTTTATGGTTTCACCTCGTTTCAAGAGCAGTCTAACATCCACTTGGTCAGAAATCAGAGTTATTTCTGTATCCTCTCTTTGTCCAGTCTGTCAGCACTCACAGCCATTAAAATACCCGGCCATTTTGGTGGTTGAAGACTGGCATTCAGGGCGTGGGAATTCAGCTCTCTAGAGGCTGAAGCAGACCAGACTGGCATGTAGCTCTGGTGGCACTGGAAACCCAGATAAAGACTCAAAGGCCTCAGAGACTTGTCAGCAGAGAGAACAGATCTGGTTGACAGAAGTCACAGGGGAGTTGCTGTGACATACAGTATGTAGCACATACACACACACACACACACACACACACACTATAGGGCTCACAGTTACAATGAATCTGCTTTTTTAGAGCATCTGACTTCCTTAGTGTGATGTATTTCCTGTTGAAACAGAATCGTGGGGTGGGACATAACATGACTAGGGTCATTTAAAAATGTAAACCAATGGGATATAAGTTAGGGAGAGAGCCACAGTTTTATTTAAGGGGATGGGCAAAGAGGCGGGATTGTCCCAAAGTCTTTGGTATTATTGGCTGGAATTTTCATGCCCGCCTCCTGATACAGTGTGACTGTTTGACACACAGTTTTCCAGGAATTGAAAGCAATGTTTTTGTGAAGTTCTCGAAAACTGGCGAAGACTTGCAAAGATAACATAGAAATTCAGCTACTAAGATGTAATATTTATTTTTCCATTTCATTGTGACTTTAAATATATCCAGTCCTGATAAGGTTTCAGTTGAAAGTTACAGGGAGCAGATTTTTCCTACTGGACATAATAATGTTAAATTTCTGCCACCTTGACCTGAAATGCTAGAACAATAAACCCCACCACCTATGTCACCAAATGTCATTTTTGAACATTTAAGACATTCATAAGGTCAGTACAAAGTGCTAAATTTGTTTCAGCATCCAGTTTTTGCAATGAACTAGCTCATTTGCTCTCAGGAGGAAAGTCACACCGTTGAAATTGTGCTGAATTAGAGCAGTTTTGATAGAACCCGAGTCCATGTAGGTCATTATAAATAGCCATACAGGAGGCGGAAGAAGTCGGATGTGTGGTTCTGTCTTTTGGCCTAGATAGGCAGTGCATCTTCCCGACGAGAGGCAGGTACAGCCTCACAGGGTCATGATGTGTGGGAATGCAGACGATCCGGGCTTCCACATGCTTACAGTGACCGACATCATGGTGTATTTTGACAACTGCAAGAAGGTACACTTTTTTCTTTGGGAGAATTGTTTTTATTATGTGTTTTTATATTTTATATGAGTCTTATGAAGTTACTTAGGTATAATATTTGTATGGCAGAACTGTGGCAGATTGTACTGAAAAGAAACCTTAGTGTTTGGTTTAAGCTGTTTAGTATACCAGGTGGGTTGAGTTTTCCTGCATCAGGGCAGCTTAGGCGGTGTCTGGTAAGTCATCAATCACAATAAAATGTTAAAAGCCACTTTCACCGTTTTTGCTGTGACTGCCTAAGCTTTCCGACACTTGTTGTTGGCTGAATAACCTCTATTTGTCAAAACCCATCCATCTTATGCTATCCAAAGTTTAAAACAATTGTCCAGTGTTTCTGTACAGTGCATCTTGTAGATGGTTGAATAATGGTATAGGTGTACAGATTAGTGCAATTGACACGAACTCACCTACTGAATGATGACAGTGTCTGTTTTAAATCTAACATTCCCTTGGAACAGTATTAGCAATTCTCAGCTGAGTAACCTCTTGTCTTGAGCCAGCTCAGTGATACTGATCACTGTTCGTAGACTAATGTTATATGCAGTCACTGTGTTTCTTATTTTAAAATAGCCTCGAGTTGAACGCCTTGTGGTTTCACAAGTTGCCCTGAGTAAGCGAGTGAGGGTTCGGGTGAGGTAACACAGCAGCCCAGCCCAGTGAAAAAGAAAGCAGTAATGTAGTCGATCAAATGACTCACACCTCCCATTTTTTTTTTTTTTTTTTTTTTTTTTT
>OMLB01017284.1:0-19015 GCA_900302555.1 Myripristis jacobus
TTAAAGGGCTATTTAGGTAATCAACAAAGAAACATAAAGTACCTGACACATAAACTTTGATAACAATTTTAGTTATAATAATTTTGTGGTTTAAACTGCAGGGGTCAAATTGATCCCAAACATAAAAGATGTTCAAAAATGTGAACATAACAGGAGGGTTAAGAAACAGTTATTTGTGTCATATTAATAATTGCTGCTAATTTAGGTAGCGCTCCTGTGCATTGTATTTCGATCGAGGTTTGGAACAAATTGCCTATGTGGTTATACGGCTCCTGATATAACTACAGTTGCCACATTAATCTCTTGATACAGTTTCGTGTGTTTGAGGAGAACACCTTGCAGCTGGTGCATACTGTCAGACTGAGTCTTTGGTCCAGTGCCTCCTCTTATGGCAGGGAAGAGGAGAGAAACAAAGATATGAATCAGATGGATGAGTGAGGGCTTAGCCTGCCGGTTATTGATCCCTCAGCTCCAGGAATGATCCAGAACTCATTTGAAGACTTTTTTTTCCTTCTCTCCTTGTTCTACACATCCTTAAGGCCTTGAAAAGACTATTGTAAGTAATGAGCCACAGCTTTGTGGTGTACACCTGGTATACCGAGGCGCTGTCTATTTGAATAAATCTGTTTCCATATGCAGTGTAGCCCCTCTTGTTGGGCTCAAACTGGCTTGATCCACATTTGAAGCAAAAAGATCCACCCTTGTAATGATTGCAGTTAGTGCCTTTGTCTATGCTATCTGTTTGGGCTCGTTGGGGTTGGGGTTCATATGAATTTGTGTGTGCAATGAATATGTACTCGCATGCAAAATCACACAAGCAGGGGGCGCCAGTTACAGTTTCACCATAAATAAAAATATGAAATTCACCACGCTAAAGGTGTCCTGCAAATGCTTTAGATTCATCAGAAAAATATGTTGAATTATTCATCTTTGCTGTAGTTTTGGAGGCATAATGGAGGCTACATTTCCTCTCAAAAACATGTATATCCGTTGAGTGGAGGTGACAGGCCTACAGAGAAGAGGCAGAAATGGGCAGCAGGGAGTTGAACACAAGTAACTGTCAACAGTGTGTCAAAGGGAAACAGGATTTTTCACCCTTTCCACTGCTTTATTAAAATATTCATGAATACTAATGATGTGATCTTTAGAGGCTGTGTTAAATAAGGCCCATAACTGCTTTTAAGTGTTTTACATAAGGCTAAATATTAGTGTTTTTAAACAATATTCTGTCAAGAGCATATGAAAAGAGTTCAGTTGCCAGTTCAGGGGCAGTGATGAGTGTTTATCATTCATACCCAGAGGAGTGTGTTTCTCTTTGGAGAGAACAGTAGCATCGCAGTATCTTCATTAGTGATTGATGGATCACCGTGCGGTAAGTTAACACACACCTAGCAGCAAATTCTCCCCATAAAATCAGATGAGAGTTTCTCCTCTCCTTGCGGCTCCAGTACCTCTCCGGCATTTCCTGGAGCGCGGAGAGTCTAGCTGAGAAGAATAGATGGTCTGCATTATAATGAACATGGGCTGACACCACCTCATCTATCATTCCACCCAGGAAAATTATAGCAGTGCCAGGGAGAAAGAGAGAGGAGAGAGAGAGAGAAAGCGAGACAGCGAGACTTTAAATCACCACTCCAAAGCACCAGAATGTCTAGATCTCTAGCTCTTCTTACAGACTGTCATCGCCTCATTGTTTTCTTTTCTTTTTTTCTTTTTCTTTTATTTATTTCTTTTTTTTTTTTTGGTGGGGTGGGGGTGTATTACAAACCAGGACCTGCCTCGTCCAGTTTTGGTTTTGCACTTAAGAGGGTGACTGTCAACCTGTCTGTTCGCCTCTCTGTTGGTTTGCCAGCCTGTCTGTCTTTATTGTGGGATATTTGTTTTCCTGTCTATGTGTTTGCTGTATGCCCAACTCCCAAGCAGCGTGTTTGTTTTATGTGTGCTTGCCTGTCTGTCTCTCCTATTATATGCTTGTCTATCTCTGTCTGTCAGTGAGACGCTCTGCCTGTGTAGATGTTTGTCTGTGCTACATGGTTGTTTATCGCTCTGTTGATGCTTGGCTGTATGTTTCTTTATCTGTCTTTCTGTCAGTCTGTCTCTCTGCCTGTATGTCTTACTGCTTTGCTCTCTTTTCATGTAATCCAATTTCAGTCTTACACCCATTCTACAACAGGGCTGGACAATATATCGATATCTTATGGATATTGTGAAATGAATCTAGTTATTGTCTGGGATTTCAGATACTGTAATATCAAGATCTAGCATGAGTGATGTCTTTTTGTGGTTTAAAAGGCTGCATAACAGTAAGGAAATGGATTTTTTTTTAACTTATTAGACTATTCTAGCTGTTTCATTATTTTCCTCAACTTGCTTGGTCATCATATCCATATTACTACTGATTGTTCAGAAAAATATTATGTGAATGTCTTATGAACACACTATAGTCAACCCTACAATATCATCACAATATCCATATCAAGGTATTTGGTCAAAGATATTGTGGTATTATTTTGTCCATATCACCCAGCCCCACTCTACAATCTATTATGATTAATATTTTGTCCATTTGTTTTACCTGTTCTGCTCTGTGAGGCTGTTCGCTGCCTCTCTGTATTGTGGCATTGCTTCTAATTACTGTGACACATTTCTGCGTTTTAGAAGAATGTACTCCACTGGCCAAGGTCCCCCCTCCTGTCTGCGCCCAAAAGTCCACTGTGCCCAAAATAATTCATCCTGATGTGGTATTATTGTCCAGCACGTGGCACTTATGCGATTTTATATGCTTTCCACACATTTCTCAGTGCACCAAAGATTTGTCTCTGGGTGTCGAAACACAATGTAATTACCCCGAGTGAAATTTCTGACCCTTTGCTTGAGAGCAGGTTTTTGGGCTTGTTTTAGTGTTATTGATTTTGTAGTCAATCCGTGTGTTCGGCCAGTCTCGTTAAATCAAAGGACGTCCTGGAGGTGAACATGTGTTTGTCTATCTGTGCCTATATGTGTGTGTGTGTGTGTGTGTGTGTGTGTGTGTGTGAGTCTGTCTGTGCACACGTTCATCTGTTATCTCGCGCGAGCCGCTCGAGCGCTGCGGAGGCCCCGTCGTAATGGAGTTTCATTGAGAATTCCATAGCATATTGATTTCACGATAGCAAAAGATGTCTGTGTAAGATGACTCAAGAAACAAGAGATGAGAAATTAGATGTTATCTCATAACAAGAGACGAGGAGGAATCATATGTTATCTGATTTTGGAATTATGTCAAGTTGTCAGAGTCGCTGATCCGCAGATGATATGTCGCTGTGTGCAGGGAGCTCCCTCGTATGTTGCAGACGAGGATGATTACCACAGATGTAATGAGTGAATCAAGTGCAAGAGGGTAACTTGTCATGAAATACAGATTTTCATTTGCATTGCACCATAGGTGGTAGAGGGTATGTAGGTGGTAGAGACAGCCCGAAGGTTAGAGCACCTCCCTGTAGCCGCCTATTGCCCTAGTAAAGCTGCTCCACGGCCAACACAGAAAACTGGTTGCATTGTATATTTCAACCTGCAGGTGCCAGAATATATAGCCCAAGCTCTGTGCAGCACTTTCATGTAGAAAGATTACCACAGATAGTGTGCCTTAAGTGACCAGCCAGCATTTCCACTTGGCTGCACCCTCTGATGCCACCTGAGCAGAATTCAGTAGGAGCCTTCAAGCTCCTCATACATAATGTATTGCTGATGGTCTGCTCAGTTTTCATGTCCTCCTAACTAATTTCACAAAGAGAGAGCGCTGCCAGCATACAGAGCACGCAGCTTGAATCGCACCATACCTTGTCAAACCGAGAATCACCAACTCCACCGTTAGAAGTCACCGGGTTACTGTTTTTTTTTCCATTGGAACAAGTGTTGTGTTCGTTCCGTGCTGTAAGACACTCATAGGCAAAAATGGTCTTGTTTTGCTGTTTCTTTAACCTTCACAATCACAACCAAAAAGGCATGCACAGACTGAATTAGACACTGTGAGGTTGAAATGTGATTTGTTTGTCCTTTAAACATTAGTTATTCAAAGATGTACCACCTTTTCCTTACTGTTACTTCAGGAAACTTTTGTTTGCAGCTTTATACCAGGTCTTTTCTTCATGTGGTTACTCAAAGTTTTTTTTAGGCTCCTTCAACGCCCACATTTTAGCTTTCCCTCCCTGAACTTTTTGCAACCTCTATTAAGCTGACACACTGAGTCACATGCATCTGAATTATTACTATAGGGCTCTGTCTTTAAATAGATCCTGCTGTCCTGTGTGTGGCTTTTGTTTCAAAATAGCCACTGATGTAATCCATTTTCATCTTAAAAAACACTGGAATATCTCAACAGTCTTTTCCAGTCACGGTAGATAATAGTGTTTTTAAAGTGGCCCGGATGGGGACTTTGGCTTTTCACAAAAACATTCTTTGTCAATAAAGGCAACTGCTCTTCTTTGACTTGTTAGCTGTGGAGATCCTCAAGGTTCAGTCTGAGGTCCAATCCAATTATCAATTTACATGCTCATATTTGGGCTTATGATCTATGAACAAAATAATTCCCATTGTTCCAGTCAAGATAAACTGATGTCTACCCCAAGGCCAACTGATTCCAACTGAAAGACTCAGAATGCATCACTGATATGAAGGGATGGGTGTCACAATATTTTCACCAGGTAAAATAAGACGATTCCAAACTCACTTTATTTGCCTCTAAAACACCAATGAATTAGGCAACCTGTTGAGTAGCTGCCTGAGGTTTGGGAGCAATATTAGTTATTATTATTATCATTATTATTATTAATGACTTAAGCTTTGTGAGCAGGTGTAAGAGGTGATGTTGTCCTGTTTCCTCTATTTGAGCATAGTTGTGTTCTGGCATCGTTCAAAAGTCTTTCACAGATGTCAGTCCAGCTCTGCCATGTCATCATTCTGTACTCATGTAAAATGATTTAAGGGATAACTTTTCACTTTTATAGTTTTAGGTGCAACAACTCCTCCAACTCATACGACCGCATATGTTTGTTCCAAACCTCTAGAGGTGTGTTGAGTTTTTAACGCGGCACGATTACATACAAAGTCAATGCAAAGACGTGAATGGCCACAAATTTGCTGCCACAAGTGACACAAATTTACACGTGTTTATGTCATTTGCGTATTTGCGTCAGTTTAAATTTTTCAACTTGAGGGAAAAAATTATCAGCCGTATTCATTCAAGTCCATGACATGAAAAGACACTTTGCGTTTGGACTGGTTAAGGTTGGTTAAGGTTAGGAAAAGGTTAGAGTTAAGGTTACAAAATTGTTAACCAATGTTCGCTGGCAAACTCTGCTCTTGCTTGGATTTGAGATGTTACAAAATGTTAACTAACGTTCGCTAAAATTAGGCAGTGAACTTTAGTTGGCTAATGTTAGCTGCCTAAAAACAAACTCTGCTCTCACCTGGATTTAAACTCTGGTGTGGTGACGGATGGGTCAGGCAACACCGTTTTCACTTGGTCAACCTGTCTCCTTATCCAGACTTTGTCGCTCCTTTAATACTACACCACAGTGTCATTAGGGCCACCAGAGATCAACTTTAAGACATAACTGCAGGCTGTAATAAGCTGCCGTACAAACAACCTATGGCGTTGTTTTTTTTAAAATCCTATTATTTTACTACTTTGTATATTGTGCTGCATTCTTTTTACTTGTCTCATTTTTTTTAGTTTGATGCTTGCTTTTATTTGAGTGTTAAATCACTTTCAAACTGCTTTTTAAGAATAGTTATTTTAAACAGTGCAATAAGAATAAGAATAATTTCATGTCTTATGCAGCGCCCTCTCAAAGATTACAGCCTTAGTCGACTGATCAAATCAGTGTAACATCAAAGCAGCCTAATCCAGCAGAATTCTCCACGCTCTCTCTCCTCAGGTCGCTGTTTCAGAGACAGAAATTGAAATTTATTAGTTTAATGCTCAGTAACACAGCTCTGGCCTTGTCCTTCATTTTTTATGCCGCTTTCCCTTATTCCTTTTGTAGTATGATTTGATGTGCTGTGTTTCTCTTTTGTTTCTCTTTTGCTCCCAGCAAAAATCATTCATGAAAATCAATCTAAACGTAGCTTTCTCTACTGTTTCTCAAAACGTAGCCTTCTGCTGACCTCAATAAATCGACTAGCAAGTGTAAAACACCTCAGTTATTGCCCCTAAAGTGGCCCTTCCACAAACATAGTTCTTTGCCAAAGGGGGCACTGTGGGGTGCATGTGCGTGTGGGTAGGTGTGTGTGTGTGTGTGTGTGTGTGTGCGTCTCATATGAACTCCACATACTGTAAACACACTCACATTAGTGCTTCATGTGGTTTCAAATCTTACAAGTCAGCCAGTGTTTGATAGTAATGATAATCCCTGACATAGATCGCCATATCATTCCAAAACCAGAATTTTAAAAGGGCATATTTCAGTTTTATTGCTATTTGATTGAAAGCTTTGATCAACCATTCAGATGATGAGCTGATGCGCTAATTTGTAATTCAAATGTTACGTAATTTGATTCAAATGTAAATTATAAGTCTACATTATCTTATCTATCTACATACATATTTCATAGTTCAATTAGTAGAGGTTCAATTACCTTATGAAATTCTAGTTATACATTTTAACCAGTGGCGTCTCACACCATGCAGCTTCATCTCTTTAATATCCTTTTAAATAACAAATGTGAGGAATATTCAAATAGATGTGATCAAAGGCTTCTTGATACTGTATAGCATTTTGAATTTATGAAGACATACATCACAAGCAATTTTGTTTACAGCTTGCAAGACAGATATTTATAGCTACCATAGCATCTCTGTAAGTCACAGTTATTGCTTTTAGGTGTAAATCAATGCCAAAGTACAAATAAATGATGATAAACCTACAGTGACACTATGCAATTAAAGGGACACTATGCAAAAATACCGCAGATTAAGTAGGGACCCGTTAGACTTTACTGTGAATAAACATGTAATTTGATGGTTGAGTTTATATTGTTGAAAGTGGCACACAAAAGAGTAGAATAACAGGGCCCCCTAAATGGCAAAAAAAAAACTAAACTATAAAAATGATAGGCAGGGAAGGCACTGTAATATGCATTTTCTTTATTACAACCTTTGATTACACAGTTTGTACAGCGGGGTTTACACAAAAATAAGTTGCAATGCAAATGGTCTGCACGTGTATTTAAACCACATGTGTTTTGTGTTGTCTGTAGAAACCTATACATTTTGTAAAAAAAAAAAAAAATGTGTTCCTCATGATTTGATGTGCTTACACTAAATCCTGGACCCCAGAGAGCAAACTGAGTTCACTAAAATAAGTTTTAATGAGCTCATAAGACATTGTGCATTGGTCATTTACATTGCATTTACTCAATGCTGCACATCGTTCACCTGATGGAATAAAACAAGCCATGAGCTATTTAATGAGGACCATTATGAGGGCAAACCACATGTTTCCAGATGGCTTTGTACATAAATGAGAATATGTCGAGAGAGGCATTCTGTAAGAGACAGAAGAGAGAGAAGGCAGAGGAGGCCAAGGATTAGGAAAGCACCTGGATGCAAGCATATGCAGGCCAATTTACCATCCTGCCACAGCCAGCACATACCTAAGACCTGATGTGGCACTGTAAACCATACTTTGCTGCTTTGTTTAGTTTATAGAGCACATTGTGCCATGAGATGACACAACAAGCTGAAGCTGGAAAACCGGGGACGCTGGCTGCTATGGAGCTGTTGGAAGTGTATAGTATAACTGAGTTATACTGTTTATTCATTGTTATACCCTGCAGTCCACTGCAGAGAGTAACAGAGAGGGGTTCAGCTTTAGTAAGGAGTGAAAATACTGGTGATGATCAAACCAAGGAAGGAATTCTTTTCTTCTAACAGAGTCCTCATTTTATTCAACAACCACAGCAATACTCTAACCATTTAGAAAGTCCATGGAACCTAAGCACTACTGCTCAGTGGTTTACTGATACTTGTTTAATAGATCCTAGTTTTTTCTATTCTAGATAATAACATATTTTGGAGTTGCCCAGGGTTCCGTTTTAGGTCCTCTCTCATTTTTCAGTTCACATTTGGTAATATTATCACTAAATGTCTATTCACACCTAATCTTGGCAGTTAAATATAGAATCTTTGTAAAGATACACAGCCTCATGCTGAGTGACACCACTGACATCATATTGTATTGCATGGATATTGCATTTGGTCACGTGTGTCTGTCCATGTTTGTCTGTCCGCAGCTAATCTCACATACCACTGGAGATACCAGCCTAATATTTTTTGTGCACGGTTATGACTGTATGATCTTGTGGTTGCGGTCATTCAAAACGTTTTAAACGGCTGTTTTATACCGCAGTTGAGTGCTAACTCCTCAGCTGGTTTTTGCCTAAGCACCGGAGAAAGAGAGCTACTCCTGGTGGAGATCTGCACACCACTGAGTGCAGTCTCCTACTTCTTTCATTCTTTGCATGGTGAAATAACTCAACTAAAATAGTAGGCTACAACTTGAATCCTCCTTTAATCCTCTCATTTAATATCACTGGCTCTACAGTTACCCCAAAGAAAATCTATCAAAAAAAATCTGCCTTTGATTTCAACATCTCTTTTGACATTTACATAAGGCAACATTCAAAATACCTCTAGGATGTGGCTGTTCCTCTCCTTTACTGACCTAAAAATGCATCTGTGCTTTCACCTCTTCCAGAATTGATTACTACAAATCAATATTCTGCAGCCATCTCAAATCCACATTCAGAAATAGCAGCCTTCTTCAAGACCAAGAAGTAGGGGCAGCTATGTCATAAATTATACCAATTTTACAAGGAAGCTCTGTGTAAGAATTTGCTGGTTTTATGATGTACAGTTATGGCGACACTGTACTACAAAAGT
Organism: Myripristis jacobus; assembly: GCA_900302555.1. Classification (NCBI taxonomy): domain Eukaryota; kingdom Metazoa; phylum Chordata; class Actinopteri; order Holocentriformes; family Holocentridae; genus Myripristis; species Myripristis jacobus. The sequence goes on from OMLB01017284.1 coordinate 8,921, forward strand.
GCTCATTCAGTGCAGTGGAAATTTGAGGGCACATATTGGTGATAATTAACAACCATCCAAACTATCCTTATCCAACTTTCCTCCATTTCTAAGCTGTTCACCTTGACACATTAAATTACTTTGTGACCAGTGCACCTGCAATTCAAGCTTTGACTACCTGGCCTCATGGGAACTAACCTCTAGCTGCCCTGTGTTACTCTGAAAACTCATACAATGCCTTGAGAAAATATTTTACTCCCTTGTCCACAACAGGATAAAAACTGATTAAATTTGCACACAATATTTCATGATGTCAAAGTGTTTTTTTTAAGGATTTCTTTTTGACAGTTTGCCTTTATTTGATAGTTCACAATGGAGAAAGACAGAATAAATGGGGAGGGAGAAAGAGAAGGTGATAAAATGTGAAAAGGGTCATGGGCTTGATTTAACCAAGGATGTCAGTTTTATGGTGGGCAGCTTAGCCAACTGAGCCATCAGGATGCAGAGCACAGGGACACTCCAAGCTGAGTTAAAGCTGCGTTAATTGATATTACAGCTATATAAGTGCAACAAAGTGAATCCTTGCAAAGTGAGCGTGATCATTTGAAACCTGTGGCCAATTCCTTGTATGCATAAGCACACTTGGGCATTATAATTAATTCTGATTCTGTGTCCATTAACCAGCTTGTTGATATTACCTGCTTCCACCTTTTTAACTATTTTTGCCTCACCAACAATTTGCCCCTCCTCAGCCCCTCTCCTCTCTGACTACAACAGCTTCTGCACATACAGTAGCTCTTTATTGGCCATATTTCTACCTATTAGCTTCATGATGGCTGTCAAGCTGACAACAAAACACCAGCTGCCAAGATATACCCTTTGGCTAAACCAAAAAGAGCTAAGTATTTGTCACAGAAAAAATGCTGACGAGGAGGTTGAAAACCCAGTTCAGTGTGTGATAGGCCTTTGAAAGATGATGTGCTCTCTGGTCTGAAAAAGGACTGAAAAGTGATACCGACATAGCCCTGCATCTTCTTGATGAAGATGTTGACATATTCTTGCACATTTTGGCTGGCACTGCACTGCAAATCTCCACACACATAAATAGATATTAACAATTAACCAATGAGGAAATTTATTAGTTATTATGTATTTGTTATTCAAAGTAAAATGGGTATTCTAACCGGAGCATAGATATATTTCTACAGCATGATGATTTTTCCAGCAGTTGTCAAGTCTTCAGAGAGGTTTTGCGCATTATCATACTTGGGCCATGAGATCGTCCTTCCTCATAGCATCCAGTGTGGTTACAGTTAGCTTATAACATTTCATTAATGTACCGCACAGCATCTTTTATTTATCAGATTTTTTGTTTATCGCCTACCTCAGAGACCACATGGGCCAAAAGAGTGCAGTCACAGACCTGAAACCAGGAATGCCTCCTTCCCAGAATCCTTCACTCCTCTCTGCTGCAGCTATTTCAGACCATCATCAAAGCTCATATCCACAACAGTCTCCATAGTGACCAAGGGTGATTTCTCTGACTGTGAACACAAGGATTTTAAATAAGTAAACAAATAAATTATTGAAATAAATAATTTAAAAGGAGACATACTTATTTTTTCCAATACAGTGGTTTGTATTTGCAGCAAAAGTGCACATGCTTTGACATAATGTGGAAACAGCTAAGATCACTGTAGTGGTTCTCTCAGAAGCCAGCTCTTCATCTTCATCTGCTCTGACAGTTTCCCTGTATGCAGCTCAGAGTCTCTCTATTACTGAGTCTTATCTTCAGAAAACTGTGCAGAGGTGACAAGGTGAGAGCCCGGCAGGCTGGACACAGCAGTCTGCACCCAGTGGTCCATATCCTGGATGGCACAGATGACAGGCTCCCTGGCAGTGAAGAATCTCTCATCAGAGTTCAAATTAGGCTGAACTATTTCAACCAATCAGCAAACCTGTTGTCGATCACAGTGCCCATGTGCAGGTCCACTGACTCGGAGATATCTAACCAAATTGTTGTTGGAAAATGTCCAGACTGAGAAAGGCAAGGGCTGCTGTGCTCACCAGCGCTTTGCCAATCCCAGCACTGGCAGCTGAGATTGGCAAATCTCTTGTTCCTGGAACAGCAGCCATGATGGGATACTGAACCGGGGGTGGCTTGTTTGTTCATATCAGCTTGATCCGATTCCTCCTGGAAGAACCAAAGCAAACTAATGAGAATAGCGGATGAGGACTGATTGAAAGACCTGGTGAGAAGCAGCTTTCACCGCCTCTGGTGCCAGGACTTTGCAAAACAATCCTGTCTTCTAAAAATTATGTTCCCATACAACTAAACTTCACTCTCAACCACGTTTAGAGGGAAAAGCTTTTTTTTTTTTTTTTTTACTGATTGTTTCTGACATATCACAAAAAACATTTCTCATCAACATATCTTGCATATCATGTTTGGCAGCATTTTAGCAAGTTTGATTACCTTTGTCCTTTATCCACCAGTTTTACTTGGTTAAGGCTAGATTTAGGTTGTATGTGATGTCATTCATATGAAGTGGATTGGAATCTAAATTCCATAGCAACTGGAGTTTGAATTTCTCCCCGTGCTGGCAGATATATAATTTTGAGGTTAGACTTTAACATCTCCCATGATCCAACAATAAAACTCTTCACTATGTCAGTCATCTACTACATATACTACTAGGAATAACAGCCCTGGCAAATGGCTGAAACAATGTGGAAGGCATCATGGATGTGGCCTCACAACAACACAGTTTGACTATTTCATATATCTTATGCTGTTGTTAAACCTAACTCACAGGATTGCGAAACATTGTTTGGAAATTAAGTGTGATAATTCATGTGGCCATTTGTGCTGTTTTCTTGATTTTGATACACTACTCACATTGTAACATAAACATTTTCCATGATTTGGCCAGGAGTGAAGCCCACGCAACTTTCAATCTGGACACAAGTCAAGCAAGTTTTTTTGTCACATAGTTGCAGTGTGATATTTTTGTCTGTCTGTTTTCATGCAAGTGCCTGTGTCTCTGCATTATTAGATTGTATACTTCTACATTTTAACACTTTCATTACTAGCAACCTTCCTCTTTACTTCACCTCTTCCTTTGTGTGAACTTTGTCTGTCTGTCAACGTGCTAATCTGCTCAGAAACAAACTTCTCATATAATTCCACAGGCAGACAAAGAGCTTCACTATGTGTTCCCCTGGCAACCAGCTTTGGCACAGAAAACTGAACTTAAACTCTTAGTCTTGGCCAGCATTGTGAAAATTTGATGAATACCCTTTCTGATTGTCCACAATTGAGAATTCCAGTCCACTTCATATAAATGACGCCACATACAACTGTTTTGATTAGTCAACAGCATAATTAATGAGGTGGCCCATAGCCTGTCAGCCAACTGCCAGCCAACTACTTGTATAACTGGCTGACATTTCAGTGCAGTGGACAGCATATGAATGTTAGGCTCTCACTTCTTATCACTTTAAACCATCTAACCATCAAAAATTGTGAGAGAAATCAGTGTCAAACTTGATCATTGCATTGGATCTTTATTACAGATGGTTTATAAATATAGTGGGAATGAACCAGAATTTCCATGCCAAACTCAAACAATACTTATATTGGAGAAAGTACAATTTCCTTTTGCATTTCACATGTAGACATAAAACTGCTCCATTATGGGTTGTTAATGGCTTCCGATAACACCCACTGCACAGTTTTAGTCAAATTAAAAGGCGCTAATAATCGGCCTTCCGTACAGAAGTACATAAAAACAAAGATTACTTATAACTTTAATGTCGTAACGTTATATTCCATTTGATCTGAAATGCATCCAGTAAAAGACACAGTACAACCACACAAACTGCATATGAAGGAGGGAAGAAGTGACACAGCAAGCTGTTTTGCTATCAGTGTGGGTTGAGGGGCCGTCAAAGAGGCAGTGAGAAGAGGGAGAGGGAAGAGGGAGGTCTCCTGGCCACTTGTGGCCTTCAGAACCCAGGCACAAATCATAGAGGGATGTGGCAATCAGAGTGACAGATGAACAATGCACCCATTTTCCAACCCCTGTGAACAGGGCCATCTATCACAGCAGGGGAGATTAATTCAATTCATCAGCTTTTTGACTCCTTGGGCCCCCTAATGCCACCTGATATTGCTCAAGGGGGACTCATAAATGTTTGTGGATTTGATCTGGGCCTGCTCACTTGACACTGAATTAAAACATTACTCTTTACTCTCATAGCAGTACACTGCTTCTGCCAACCAGCCTGCCAATTCTAGCATAATTTCGATCAAGATGAATTCGCCATGAAGGGGAAACTGTTTGCCGAGAGCAAGAAACAAAAACATAAACAGTGGTTAGTAAAGTGAGATGAAGTTTAGAGAGAGAGGGGGACTAGTGGTTTCAGAGGAAAATATAAGTCTGGTAGAGGTTTCTTGGCAAAAGCAAGCACTTGCCATCTTGAGAGATCAGGTTTTAGTCACATATTTCACAGCACAGAACAGGCAGAGCACCATCATTTTAATTAGTGGGACTTCTTCATAAGCTATTTACAAAATGACCAATTACACTAGAAATTTTGACCATTTGAACCTTATTCACAAGCACATAATTTTGCAGTTTCCCAGCATACACACACTGATAAAGATGCTCACCAGACAGCTATAATAGATTCATCTAAAGTGACAACTCATTGATCTCTGTATCAGCACAGCCTCCAGGAGGGCCTTGGACAGCCCTACAAAATTTGAACCTGAAGCTTGATCCAACATGGAGTTACCAAAAACGTATTTTGGAAATTCCAAGTCCCCTGCAAAAACATAAGTCAGTACTAAGTTGTTGTCACTGGAGTCCCCCCATGATAAAAACATATGCACTTGTAGTGCTATAAAAAGGGCTCCATTAAATGGCACGTCTCTGGTCATGTATAGCACCACAGGCTGAGCACAATCAGTAATAATTATGCTACTAAGGACCTCTAGTGGACATTTAGGAACTAGGTGGGCCATACTGGGGCACAATCCACTTACAGTATAAATATAAATTCTAAACATTTATTCCTTGATGCAGTTCGGTTTTGTTCAGCAGCAACATTTAATTGGAATTTACGTTCATTCACTGACTATATGAACAAGCTCATTGAAATGAATAATTAGAAAACCTCACATTGACTGGAACAGTCTTTATTTGATGACAGTTTGATGTCAAATACCAGCAGACAAAACATAATCATGCTTACAATACAGTGAAGCAATGAGCCAATATTAGAGAATATGCTCTATTTAGAATGCTACCACCCTTGCTGCATGGTTTAAACTGAAGTGTCTTATACAATTTCCTGTATACCACTTTTTTAAAAAAAACACACTGAACAAACTAGAGTACTTTTGTTACAGCAAATAGCCACACTTGAAATAACGTAGGCCTTACCTTCCCCAAAGCTCTGTCTCCCCACTGAGGCTGGTTTCCACACAACTACAGAGGTCAGTGTAAAAATCTGTTTATTTAGATTAAAGCAGACAGTTCTCTAAGAGGCTGATAGTGGCTCTTCTGTACGTCCCAGAAACAAAGGTAACAGGCCACAAACAGAGTTCCCGTTGCAGACAGCAGCAAAATGGCCACTATCAAGAACACCTTCCACACGGTCTGCTCCTCTCCAGGTGAATCTGACAGAAAACAGCATTTGTCAAAAAAACCAAAAAGCTCATCAATCAGTGTAGTCTAACATGGCTGCCAGGTTTCAATTAAGTTTAACACCAAAGAGACAATAATGTGACTGCTTATGTGCAGACACGGGTGATCAATGTGTTAACCTCTCCCAAGGAGAAATGCACTGATTTGTTAACGGCCCACCTTGTTCTGTCATGAGAAATGGCACTGAAGGAGAAGTTAAAAAATGCTCATCTTCCATTTTCTGCAGTTCAGACATTACTGGTGGACTGCTGGGATATGCAGTCTCCTCAATCTCTAGAAATTGTCTGTCACAGCCTTCACACTGTCGACTGTCATCTGTGATCCACTGGCCAAGGATGTATTGAGGAACCCCCTCTAGCAAAATAGGGGTGGAAATATCATTCATGTCTCTGTTTACCACTCTCTTAATCAGTTTTTACCAGTAAAGGAAGATACAAAGGAAAAACATTTTCTTACCTGAGCGGGCCATTGTTGAGGCCACCAGTACTACACACACTAGCTTGTGAACAAGCATCACTATGCCTCCCAAACAGTGCACTCAATCAGGAGAACTGGCTTCAGCTGCACTCCGCTGCCTCAACCGAGATAAAACCACTGCCACTGGGCTCTTAAATGCCTTGATCTGATAGGCTGTGACCACAGGTATTTCATTGGTTCAACCATCCATTGAATAACACCTCCTCCATCTGTGGTCGATGTCAGATGAGGAAGAAAGATTAGCTGGAGATAAGATGTTAAGATTACCTTTATTGTCCCAGAGGAAATGTTTCTTGGACGTACTATGCTGGCTGTGGCAAACATAAAGCGTCTAGTAACAACCGGACTAAACTCGAGCTCCTCACTCAGACACACTTCAGACAGTTAAAAAATGCACTGACATATACGCACACACATTGCATACAGTTCACACAGAAATACAATAATGCATGCAAGTAGCAGCTTCTGTAGGAAGACGCTCATTAGGCAAGTGGGTCTGCACAAAAGAACAGGCTGGTGTTGTTTCACAGAGGTTGATATGTGGGGGAAAACAGTCTGCGCACTAGACAGAGCAGACTATTTGAAAAATGTTCACATAAAAAATCCCTGCAAGAGGAAAACATTTTCAAGGAAAAAAAATCTTTCATTGTACATATTTATTATAATGACTGTAACTTATTGCAGAGAGTAGGGGAAGGGGATTTTTCTCTTTCTTTCTTGAAAAAGTTTTCCTCTTGCAAAGATGTTTTCTTGTTTTTTTGTTTTGGTCAACATTTCTCCTGTATACCTGTTGGCTTGGCCTCAAATCTATTGTGAATATTTGCACATATACTTATTTTTTGTCTCAGAACAGGATGACGGTTGACTAACTTGATGTTTCAGTAATGGGATGTTTACTCTCAGTATGTATTACTGTGCATTAATTTTGTTAAGCTTTGTCATTACATTATTTCGAAAGTGAGGGGGCTGAAATGTTCAAGAGAGACTTTTCTTAACATGAAAAATTTTTAACTGTAAATTAATTATGACTTGAAGAAAATATACAAGACAAACCTGTCACCATTCCATAATTTATTTTAATATAGACTTTCAGGTGGTAGTTGTTATTTTTTTTACAGTGTTTCAGCAGTTTTACAGAGTAGATTTGTGGCTGAGTAACAGCTGTGCATTTAGACACACATTCAACCTCCAATAGCGACCACTTTCGCACCTGAAAAATATTTTTCATTCAAACAAATGATCAAGCAAATGAGGTTTGAAAGTATTTTTCGGAGTACAGCCTGAAAATACGACACCAAGAACCTAAAAACTGACACTAAAAAGAAAGAAAAAAACATTAAATCCCAGCAAAAAATGAAACTATTACAACACAATGAAATAACTGTAAAAAATAAAAAATTATATGAATAGGAGAAAGGTTTTCACAAGTATTTCTTTTAGCATGTCTCCCTTCATGAAAAAAAGTTAACCGTGTTGTGCAGGATTTATTACAGCAAAAGGAATATGTTTAACTGTGAGACATACTGTTATTGCTAAGAATGTACACTGGTGTAATTAACACAAAACCTGGCAATGTTAACAGTTCCCATTTCAGTATGTTCCACTTTACTTCAACCGACCCACATTTTAAGCTGTATACCATTCCAGATTTCCCTTCTTAGGTAGATTTTGACCACATGCTTTATTTTGTACTGGGTGACGTGTCCCTGTAATGTGTAAGTCCCTTGCATAGTTCAGTACAACATAAAGTACACTCCTGGCTTCCACTTGGAAAAGCCTTGACAATAACACAGACATCTGTACATCTCTGAAGTAATCCATTAAACCATTTTCTGCATAGCTGAGATAGTGACCTACACGAGTATTTGGACAGCTGCACACTAAACATTCGCCCTTTGGAATCTATTTTTAAAAGTGAAAATGGACTCCAAATGGATCATTTTCCAATTCTTATTCAGCCTAATCATCTACTCTGAGAGAAACTGAGCCAGGTACAGTTAAGACAGCTTATTTATTTTCATTTCAGACACCAGAATTTATTGTAAAGAATGTTTGACTATAAACTAACAGAAAAATAGGATCTTAATGACTATATTTTCTGTCCAAATACTTAAAAAGTACCCCATGGTGTAAAATGGCTCTCAGTGCAAAACTCAATGACCAAAACTAAGGGTAGAATGAAATGATGGAAAAAGTGCATCAGAGAATTCGTTTAAACATTAATTCCAAGTAACATACACACATGAAAGGAAAAAAACAGTGAACGCTGGTAAAAATTTTGAATAAGAGAGACATCATGGGGAACTGGCTTTTAAGCTTGTTACAGCATCATAGTGTATGGCTACGAAACACACAGCCAGTGTGAGTTCCCTTAATCTGTGCCTGCTTGAGATATGGACATGAGGTGAGGTGAGGCTCAGCAGGCCAGAGAAGTGGCTCACAACTCTAACCAATGAGGGCAACCTTGGGAGCATAGTCCTTACAGGTGCTCACAAAAATATACAGCCTACGAAGACTGTTACAATCTGCAGCTGAAATTAAAGTTAATGCCACCAACTCAAATGGAATATTTCCACATTTTAACTAAATGGCCCCTAATCCTATTTAATCATTTTACAGTATTATGGTGGCTAAACACTTCCCAGATTGTCCTGAGAGGTTAAAGTTAAGTATTCGTTGGGGGGGATATTTCAAAAAAGGGTTTCACTCACTGTTGACTATTTTGTTACTTCACAATTTTTGTCCCAAGTCTTCATGTGAGACTGGAAGGTGTTCTTTAAAACCTTATCAAATTTTCAAAACTATATTCCAGTTAGTTTTACAAATTCAGTACTAATGAACTGTATAGAATTGAATAGTTGGCTTCTATTTCTCATTTTAATGTAATTGTGCCTTTTAAAATCCTGTGTTATGTTTTATGTTTCACAGTGGTGGTTAATCAGCACAGGCCTGGAGTGGGAGTCCTGCCTGTGGAGGGCGAGTCAGTCCTGAACAGTCCCTCTTTATTTGTGCTTCTCTCCATCATCATAGACTTTCCGAATGCTGGAGTCCAGCAGGAAATCCACGGACCTGTAGGATTCAGAGAGGGAAAACATCCTGAGAGAGGACACAACATCCAGGATTTCAGATACCACTTCCTGATGGTAGCACTGGTGATAGTGGCATAGTGATAGTGAGTTTCAGAGCTGTTTCAATGTTCAATACTGTCTAGAACAATGTTATTTGTTATCATCATTTAGGGCATCCTCCTCTGCAATGAACAGGAATGTATTTTCTTAAAACTGTAATTGCAAGGATTAGTATCACTAGCACACAACTTTCCCACATGAAGATGAAACTTCTGAGTAATACTGTTATTTGAAACAGGATTCTCCACTTACCTTCCAGGCAACTGCAGCTGAATCAGGTGCTTCTCAGTTTGAGGACAAGAAACTTACAGAGGGAAAAAGGGGAACTGGAGCACACAGAGTCAACATGATGATGTTAACTCTGATGACGAAACAGTGGTGTCGAAACCTTAGCTGTTTTTTTGCACCATTAAAAGCTGTGAATTAATCAGTGTGCTCTAGTTCCGCCATTTTATTCCTCTGTAATATTGTTACTTTTATTAAAGACATGTGTGTTCTGGAGTCCTTACTTTTAATGTAGTGCACCCTTGTAAATTTTGATATTATGTTAATGTTTATGTTTATGTTTATGTTTATGATTTATCTGTGGTTCTGTGTTATGTCGGAGCGGGGTATGATCAGCCCATGAGTGTGAATACTTAAAAGGCCAACAAAATCCCTTTTAATGTAAAAAACAACAGCAAAAATGCATTCATTTGGAAATCAATAATCATTTGTGTTTGTGAGCCTCTGTGCAGTGCTGCAGCACTGTTCTGAAACACATGACACCATCAGAGTAACACTGCTGGGGTAAGAGC